>JAGFPH010002437.1:47777-71755 GCA_018207615.1 Philaenus spumarius | reverse complement strand
TATCATTACAACATAGTAACAGGAAGTATACAATATTATAATAATATGCATAACGTTTGTTATACTACCTGGCAATAGTTCCGTAAAATACTTTGCCCGTTAATTTACGTATGCAGTTGTAATTATTTGATAATCTCTTCTTATTTCCAGTAGAGATAAGATAAATAACAAAAGTGATGTATCATGTGAGCTCCATGGTTCTTAAATAGTTATTCCATATTTTTGTTTGTCAAACTATTATCGTTTTTAACAACAAATACTTTCGAGGTATTAATGCGTTTTTCCATCAAGGTCGTTCTTTTGTTATTTCTTTAGCAAATTATAAATTTACTGACTTTTAACAAGTCCGTGATGTTTTCACGTTACAACGTCGCTAATAAATTATTGTTTGTAATTGAATTCCTCATTTCGACTATCGTTATGTTATTCAAAATCATTACTTTCACTCTCGTAACATATTAAAATTTCCTTCAGGTACTAAATTCCCATTGAATTCACTCTATACTCCTAAGCCCTTCTACTTGTGTAAAAAGCTTTCTCTTGTGTCTTTTTTAGAAGAGGTCCGAAATTCACGTAAACATACTGTGACTAAAGACTGTAAATTAAAACTTGAGGCTTTTTTTTTTAAATTCTTGAATGCAGGTAAACATTGTGTGTCTAAAGACGATGCAAGCATTAAAAAAATAGCCTGAAATTCTAACTTATAGTGTTTAGTTACAGAATGTTTACCTACATTCAACAGTCCTCTTCTAAAAAAGTCCTTTTCTTTTTCCTCTTACATTTTGAGGATTTTATGACTTCCTTTAACACGTTTCTCTGAAGCCTTCAATTTTCTTCTACCTTTAGTGGTTTCTAACAATCTTATTTTCCCTTCTTGTATTCTCATCCACTCATATTAATACATTTTCCAGATTTACAATCTACCACAAATTACTTATGTACTTTCTTTTCCTACACTTCATTATTTACTACTTAGTACATTTCATTTTCTTTGGCTTAGGTTCAATATCCAATGTAATAAGTCCATTCTCTTATCTATGCATTAACAGATTAACTATTTAGATGTGTTATCTCACGTGTATTAATTTAATTGCTTTTCGATTTTGAATCTTAAATAATTTTGATGAAATTAACTGTCTTAGTAATATAACTTTGAATTAATGTAAAGGAGCAAAATTTGTATATCGATGTCTTATTTTAAATCCATATACCCATAGTAACCTAAAGGGTATAAATTTCATTGTTGTATTTATGTTAATAATGTACTCTTAAAAAAGCAACTGTTGGTTAACGAAAAACTTGAATGACGTTTAGTAACGTATTATAAAGAGTTGTTCATATGTTTATATATATTATTATATTTGTTCGTCAACTGAAATACTTGCTATCAGGTTTTCACTACAAGGATTTCAAAGGCTATATTTTATAGCATTTTCTTTTTTTTATTGGATTGAACCACTGTAGAGAAACGTGAAAAACTGTTTATAAAGTTCTATAGTTTTTGTGCTTTAAGGTTTTTTTTTTTGGATTGGACTGTTTAAATAATTAGACAAATTATCACTCAAATTATTATTATTCAGGGAGTCGAGAACATTTTATCAATGAAAATATCTGCAAAAAGCACATTTTTTATCCATTCTTTCTTTCTTGGAATGGCCATTTTGACCTTATCACTGAAACAGCAGTTCAGTGTAAAATCATAGTGTATTTTAAGAGATGAATACACAAAGTATTAACTCATGAACTTGCTCAAAATATCAACGTCAACCTTTTATTCCTAAACTGATAATTAAAAGAATACAGTTTCTTTTAGTGTACGATACCAATAATACTGTCCTCAAACCACGTACGCCGACCACTTTCTATTTTCTCGTTTTTATTTAGTAATTTCTGTTTAATACAAGTACAGGGTTAATAATGTTAAACTTCACCGGAGTATTTGGACGAAAACGTAATCGAAAAATAAAAGATACACATTATTTAAAAGCACGAAAGTCTGAAACAAGCTGTTAATTGAAATTCCAATGAGAAATAGTCTGCACACAGTTTAGAGGTACGAGAGTAATAAGCTGATTACTACACCATAAATAAATAAAAATATAAATAAATATTGAGCTTGACTTGTGAGAAGATGATTTTACTTGATAGAATAAATTTAGAACACAAAATCTATCAACTAATACGTTTATTAACTCAAAAGCTTTTCATCTACAAAGTCGCCATATTCAGTCATGCACGAGCTACAATAGTCAAACTATAACTCTCAACACTGAAAATCTTCCATCAGCTGAATTATATATTTCAATGAATAAATTGCGTTTTCAAATATATTTTTTGTAGGTCGTCTGTGAAATTAATCAGATTGAATTATGTGTGTGGATGGATACAAAAATGTAAATAGTAATTACAGGTTTTTATTTATAAAATATTTTTAGATAAGACCTACTACTTATAAGCACATACTTTTTATAAGATTGTTTTTATCATAAACAATACTTAATCAATATTAATCAATTATTGTTCATAGTATAGTTACAGTTTTAATATTATTTGTCGGTAATTCAAATGTTTTTAAAACAGTTTTACCGTCAGTTGACTTCACGCCATATTGCATAACTGTAATCTACGTCATCAGTCTAGACAGATATATTGCATTCGACATTCTTTACGTCACAAGGTATCCAACAGCAATGTTTTCGAGAAAGACAAGCAATAAACCACATTGTTTAACTTTACCGTTCCATTATTATTTCAACCTTTTTTAATATCAAAGTGTCCTCCCGTCATTGAACAAGAGGTTTTTGAAACTTATCTGCGGCACTAAACTGTAAAATATGTTTTTGTTATTATTTCATTTAAACTCTTCTAAAATTAAGTGTTCAGTTCTAGAATAAAAACATTAAGGGGATTCCCTACTGAAAAATTACAATAAAAAAAAAAAACAAAATAATTTTTTCTTTTTTTCCTGATTCTATAGTTTATAAGGTTTAAGAAAAACATAATATATGCCACAAAAGGTCTTTATATCAGTGTGAAAAATTTATTCAAAGCATGCGCGCACCTACTTTTGGTCAAGTTAAACTTATTTATGTTTGCTATTTGGACAAATTTTTATTTTTTTTTAAAGTTATTGCAAAGAAGGACAACAATGTTTATTATTAGGCATTCAATGAATCCAATATATAAGTAAAACATTTCTTGACTACAAATACTGGTTGTGCAAGTTATATTCCCTATATGGATGCTAAAATAACTAATGGAATCTTTAAACGCGATTTCCCGCAACTTTTCAATATTGATATTTTTTACACAAAAGTTCTTATAACTTTTTAACTTCTAAAGCTACAGTGATGCAATTTTTACCACGTCTTTAGTACCTTATGATGCAACTTTTTGGGTATTTTTATTCCTCTAGGACAAACACAAGAATATTTTTTTAAAATGTGTAAATCACAAATTTGTTTTATATATATATATTTTTTGTAAGGTCATAACTACTAAACTCTTAGTGGTAAGAATATGACTATACCCAAAAATGTAGTGCTTTTTATATACTTTATAACATGATATCTTGGTTTTATGACAAATTGGTTCAGTAGTAAAAAAGTTATAAGATATTTTAAAAAACATGTTTTTTGTAAAAAAAAAACGAAAAAAACTCAAAAGGTATGTAAAGTATATTTGTTTGTCAATTCCTATAAGTGTAGACAACGTTTTAAGTTCTAATGAATGTAAAAAAATACTTCATAATTAAAAAAGGCTTATTATAGAAAACCCATATTTTCAGTAGGGAATCCCCTTAACGTGAAAAGCAATATTTAATTATTACCTTGATTTCGAAAGATCAATCAATTGTACTAGGATACTTGCAAAAGCAGAAAGATAAAGAACTGTTGCTGGATATCATATTCGAGGGGTTACCAAACTACAAAGTTTTCAGTTAGGAAAGTTACAATACACATTGGTAAACGTTATAGTTTCCGGAATTTAACAGAATTAAGTAATTAATTAGGTTACTTAAATTAAAGTTTTTTTTTTAAGAAGGAACGTAGAGAGAGACGTATATCTAGAACCACATTTAACAAGAGGAAACTACGTAAAGATATCGATAGAGGCCATAAGGGGGAGTAAGCGAGAGAGAAAGAGATTGATTCCACTGATAAATCCCCCAAAAGTTGAAAGTCTTTATTTTGTTGTAGAGGTAAAATAAGATTTTAATTGTAATTAATACACCGAGGTGACATTTTTGGCCCACAGGTTCTTTTTATCATAAACATTGTAGACAAAGTCTACCAATTTTTCCCATTCGGAAGGGAGTTTTTGAGAGGGGGGGGGTGCAAAAAACTGTTTTTGTTCTTTAGTGGTTAAACTTTGGACGTTTTAAACAAACATCAAATAAGAAAGTTGTAGCTTGTGAAAATAGCTTTTATTTAAGACTCCATATGAAATTTTAAGGTGTTTAGAATTCGTCTTATGGGAAAAATAAGAAACAACGCGCAAACAATTCAAAGTCATGCTGGAAATTTAAAATTTAGTAAAAAGACTCTTTTTAGCATAAGAATGAAATAAACACATCACACCCTTTCGATATTACCTGTCACACAATGAAGAGGGGAGGGGGATGCCCAATAATTATTTTTTTACATATCTTCGAATTCCGTATAATTCGTTCAGTAATTGTCAATCCGATATTTCTAATACTACTGTGATATTTATTAATTCACCTTTACTATTAAGTTTGGAGTGTTTGTTCGGTTCTATTGTGATCACCAGTCTTGCTATAATAATGGGCAAGTCTTTGATTACTCATAGTTCATGCTCTTCATCTTATAAGCAAATACATATGATGTCAATAAGCATTTGCTCAATTCCACTAACTATTTCACCGGCTTTATAATTAACTAGCTGACACGTACGGCGTTGCCCGTGGTGGTTAGTATTTTCAGTCTTTTTAACGTAATTGTAATCTTTTGAAGTGTTCAGTTAGTGATTGGTATTTGGCTTTTATATATATAGATCTTAAATAATAAAAGCACTATTGTCATAATAATAAAAGATCTGAAATTATGATTTTAGTAACTTTGATCATCCCAAACCCCTCCTAAAATTTCGAAATTTTTCATACCCTTTCTTAGAGAGCGCCTAAGGCCCTAGAGGAAGCTACATACCAAATTTCATTCCAATCCGTTCGGGCGTAATTTGAGGATGATCAAAAACCCATTGAAAACGCAAGGAAAAATGCAAAAACGCCTATTTCTGGCGTAATTTTGGGAGAATCACAAACATTTTTTAACAGACTACTTTTAGGCCTTAAACGAACCTAAGTACCAAATTTCAACATTTTCTGCCAATTAGTTCTCGAAAAAGCTGAGAAAACGCAAAAAATCGCTAGAAAAACGCGAATATTGGGCGTATCTTCTGGATGTTTTCAAAATCCGTTCTTAGTGCGCGTCTAAAGGTCCAACTGAACATGCATGCCAAATTTGAACTCATTTGGTTCAGTAGATTTTTAGTTCTGCTGATGAATGAATCAGTGCCATTTCGCTTTTATATAGATAGATAGATTTAGATATTCAGCGTTCAGACGGCGCATGATTTATTTTAGTCTTGTAACGTGATCGAAATCATATACAAAACTAGCTGGCCCGATCCCGCTTTGCACGGATAGACAAATCAGAGTTAAATGTATATTAACAATAAAAATATATATATCAATAAATATATTACACTATGCATTTCTTATGGAGACTTTTAGTAACTTTGACCCCCTAAACTTAACTGAAATTTCGAATTATTTAAACCCTTTCTTAGTGAGCAACTAGGGCCCTAGAGGAAGCATACCAAATTTCATTCATATCCGTTCGGTGTTTTTTTTTAGTAACTTTGACCCCCAAACCTCCCCTAAAATTTCTAATTTTTTGAAAACCTTTCTTAAGCACCTATGGCCCTAGAGGAAGCTACATACCAAATTTCGTTATATCCGTTCAGTGGTTTTGGAGAAATCGTGATTTAGTAACTTTGACCCCCTCCCCAACCCCCCTAAAATTTTGAAGTTTTTGAAAACCTTTCTTAGCGAGCACCTATTGCTCTAGAGGAAGCTACATACTACATTTCGTTCCAATCCGTTTGGTAGTTTTAGAGAAATCGTGATTTAGTAACTTAGACCCTTCTCCCAAATCCCCTCTAAAATTTCTAACTTTTTGAAAACCTTTCTTAGCGAGCACCTGTGGCCCTAGAGGAAGCTGCACACCACATTTCGTTCCAATCCGTTTGGTAGCTTTAGAGAAATCATGATTTAGTAACTTTGACCCTCCCCCCAAATCCCCTCTAAAATTTTTAACTTTTTGAAAACCTTTATTAGCGAGCACCCACGGCCCTAGAGCAAGCTACATACCAAATTTCGTTCCAATCCGTTCGGTAGTTTTTGAGAAATCGTGATGAGTCAGTGAGTGAGTGGTATTTGGCTTTTATATATATAGATAATAAATACGCTAATGTTTTATCCGAGTTCACAAATTTTCAGGCAGCTTTTACTTCACCAACTCAAATACGCTGATTTCTTCCAGACAAAACCACTTTGACCCAGGTTATGATTAAAGAGTTAGAATGAATGAATTAATTCATTATTAACTTCATTTTTGAGCGAGGTTAGTAATATTTAGTCTTTTTTTCCACCTAATCTTAACATAAAAAAAAGAAAAAGAAATGTCCTGTTATCTTTAATAGATTAAATAAGACAAATTATCTTAAACAACAATCCTCAATGATGAATTCGATAGATTATGTTGTAGATTATAATGGAATACTTAAACAGCTTTCAATCTCTATTTAGGCATCAATTTTTCTAACTGATCGTGTATTAAAAATAATGTATAATACTGGTACATAAAAACTAAATACGATTTATTTTATTTTATTTGTAAGGAATTGTTATATATATATAACAATTCTGTTATATATATTTATTTGTTTATATATATTTATATATACTTATTCTATAACAAATTTATTTGTTATTTATATAAGGCATTATTTATGTCTCGTGTTAAGTGAATCATAGCTATGATGTATTACATTAAATAAATCACAGAACATATGGAGGGCACTATTTTATTGTTAAGCATGGTGTAACAAGACTACTTATTTCTATCGAACTCCAAACTTTGCCCAACATTTAATTGATTCTAACCACTTGTACACGAATTTCGACAAAAATTTGACCCTACTTCATTTTTGTAAAAAAGGTAGACTTTTAAACGCACTTGAGGAATTTTAAATTTATAAGGAGTTTAAGAACAATCCATCAAACTTACTAAATGATCAGCTAGACTTTAAAATCAATAACATGTATGACACAGCCCTAGGCTATCAAAAACCGGTTCTCTAAGTTACATTCTGTTATTAGTTAATGTACCATGGTCCACGCAACTATGTGCACGTTTTACAATTGTCCGGCAAAATTAAGCTTTAAAAGTGTTGTAATTGTTGTGTGTTTTTTTTTGTTTTTAATGTAAAAGTATAACTTGACAGTGGGATTACTGTCCCGAAACGCGACGTTTCTAACGACAAAAATAAGTCACATGACGGACGAATAACAGGTAGTATTTAATATTATTATTATTATATTATCCTATATATTACTATAAGTTACTAGTGGCTTGTAGGGCCAAATGTCAATATTTTTACAAATGATACACAGCTGTTTTTCATTTTGATATTCATTTTTTGGGTGCCAAGTCACAAATAAATATAATATATTATTTACCTTTTAGGTGCGTCTTGTGACTTCAGTTGCGAAGATTATGACTAGTTTCGGGGTCTGGACCTCATCATCAGATACTAATTTCACTCATATGAGCACGCCACAGTTTGGAGAACACAGCTGATTTTATAAATAAAACGAGAAACATTAAAATTGCCCCAAACTATAAAATTATTTCATTTGATGTGGTTAACATGTATACTAACATCCCTGTTGTCTAAACGATGAATATACTTAAAGACAACCTCATCAATACCAAGAAACTGAGTAAACAAGGTATAGAAGAATTAATGTTACTCTTGCAGATAGTGTTAGAACAAAATTACTTTAGTTTTGAAAACACGTTCTACACACAAACAGATGGCCTAGCTATGGGTTCACCGCTTTCCGGATTATTGGCTGACATCTATATGAACCACTTTGAAAACGAACACATATTTTCAAGTGACAATAAATACAAGCATAACATCATATTTTACAGTCGTTACGTCGATGACACGTTTGTAATTTTTAATGGCTCTAACAGACAAGCCGTGGGGTTATTGCATTATATGAATAATGTCAACTTCAAAATACAGTTCACATTGGAGATTGAAAATAATCAACAACTTAACTTTCTAGACTTAACCATTTTAAAAACGACAGATAAGTTCCAATATAAAATATACCGGAAACCGACCACTACAGATGTTACTATACACGCACTATCGCACCACCCTTACTCGCAGAAAATGGCAGCATTCCACTGCTTCACACACAGACTTCTTAAAGTTCCACTTTCTAAGATAGAATACCATAAAGAAATAAATATCATAAAACACATAGCTGTAGAAAACGGCTATAAGAGTTCCGTAATAGACAAATTGATAAAAAGCCATAGTAAAAGAATAAATAGAATGAACCCAATTAATGAAACAACCAGAGACAACAAATACGTTTCCTCAGAATACACCAGCCTCTTACCTAATGTGTTGAACAACATTCTCAAGAAATGCAACATCACCCTTGCATTCCGCACAACGAATAACATATTTTCATCTCTTAAACGTAGAACGGACACCCCCATCGAACATAAATCCGGCGTTTATAAAATAAAATGCCCTGAGTGTAACATGTATTACATAGGACAGACCGGGAGAAATTTCATAGACCGGTACAAAGAACACCTACCCTGCAACAAAACCAACATCACTAAGTCGAACTACGCGCGTCACCTTGCTGAATACGAACATGATCTAGGTGATTTTAAATCCAGCGTAGAAGCGATACACGTTTGCAAAAAAGGAAGATTAATGAATGCGAATGAAGAATTTGAAATATACAGAGCCTTCAAAAACGATCCGGATAATATCTTAAATGATCATCTTTCATTCCAATCGCATCGGTTGTATGATACGGCTTTAAATTATTTAAAGAAAGCGCCTAACAGAGGCCGTTATCAGCTTGACAGTTAACCCTTGCCGGCAGTACGTAGATAGACATGACCGAGTGCACTACGGTGGCAGACACGTTGAGGTTTTTATGTGTGTTTGTGTATGTGTTGTGTGTGTGTTTTTTTTAATGTGTGACGTGCTCATATGAGTGAAATTAGTATCTGATGATGGGGTCCAGACCCCGAAACTAGTCATAATCTTCGCAACTGAAGTCACAAGACGGACCTAAAAGGTAAATAATATATTATATGTTTTTCATTGCAATGTATTTGTTTCAAATATTTGTTTGTTTACAAATTGTAGTCAGCTGTGTTTTATTGCAATGTATTTCTTTAAACTTTAAGTTCCTCAAAACCCTATAAGTGTTTTAAATTGAGAAAAACCTATATTTTCCCCGCTCCTTCGTGCAATACCTTTAATTTCAGCCATTTCCCAGCTTTGTACGACCTTCGAAGCTCCCATAATCTTTCTCTCAAAATTCGGCTAACGAAATTATACATATGTATATATAATTTACCTAGAAACTTTTTTATTTCAGCTGTAAGCGCAATATCATTATGATCCAAAAATAGGTTTTGGTACAAAAAAAACAAACAAAAAACCAATATTTGTAATAGTCCTTATTGCATCCCGTATATCTTTTACTGACTGAGAAGTTTTTCTATCTATATTGTAAATATATGGCTGCATAAAAGTCAACAAGTCAAATTTAAATAACTGTCTGGTAAATACAACTTGATTGCATGACCCACTGAGTAGGATATTGTCTGAGCGTTGAACTGCCATTCAGAAACTATAAATACTTTGCTATATCTGCTTAAAAAAGATCTTCGGTTGTAGTACGTTTACTTTTATAAATGCTCGTTAAAATTTTTCTGCTATTTTTGAGGTAGTAAATATATGTTACTGCCTTCTGTATTTCAGTAATGGATCCTTATCAAATGTTTATAGTACATAAATATTACACAAAAATGGAAAGGCGTAAGAGGCAAATTCATTACAAAAACAATGAAAGCTATTTATAGTAATTGTTGATAGCCTTAGAATTACATATATTTTATATACGGGTGTCCCACGAAGAGGTCCCTATTTTTGAATTGATATGACAGACGTATAGAGCTCGCTACAGACTTGAAATTCTACAGTCGTGACTAACACATATGTAAAAGAAATACCCCTGAGTATCAGTTAATTCTGACTGATCCAAACAAAATGGCGGAAAAACAAAAAAACAAAAAAATCAGCAATCGTATTTTAAGGGTAAACCTACTTTTATTTAGAATAGGAACAGCTACAGCTGTTTAGACTATTTTAAATCTATCAGCTGACTGCGTGTATCCATAACAATGAACATATTTGGTAACAAACATTGGCATTTGTTATTAAGTTGCATTGTAAAGTGTCTTATGTGCCTTTGAAAATGATTATGAAGCAATAATGTGTTTTAGGGAAAGGTACCCAGGTGTAGTTCCACCGTCAACGAAATCTATTCGTAGGTGGAAGACTATCCTACTAGAAACGGGGACAATACCAAAAAAATACCATATATCCTCCAACATATAAAATGAAGAAATCGTATGTGCTGCTTTCATGGAATCTCCGAATACGCCTAATTCAGTAAGAAAGGTGGAATCTGCTACAGGGATACCGAAGTCATCTGTCCAAAGGTATGCCAAAAAGAACAAAATCAAACATTATAAAACTCATTTAGTTCACGGACTGCTTGAAGATGATCCTGTCAGACGATTGGAATTTTGTTCGAAAATAATTGAAAATACTGACGTAGATATCAAATGGCATAAAGGAATGACTGGAGAAAGGTATGCATCAGTTTTAAGCAATCACATAGTTCCTCATCTTTCTCAGCCTGAGATGAAAGACGTCTTTTTCCAACAGGATGGAGCTCCTCCGCATTATGCTAATGTGGCCAAAGCAGTTTTGGACCAAAATCTTCCTAACCATTGGATAGGTCGTGGCAGCAGCTTCATGGACTGTCCCCCAAGGTCTCCAGACTTGACTGTTTGTGACTTTTTTCTGTGGGGCTTTTTGAAGGAGAATGTTTATTGTCATAACATTGCGACAGACGATGAACTAATGAGGTTGATCGAAGAGGAACTGTTGTTGATACCTCGAGAGTTGTTCAGCAAAGCGTATGACTGTTTTCTATTTCGTTGTCATCAGTGCATTGCGATCGATGGACATCAGTTTGAATAAGATTTATGGATCAAATAGATTTAATTTATTTATGAGTTACTTATATCTTTAATTCCCTAACGTTGTTTAGCGCTTAGTAACATCGTTAAAATTCAATAATTATGTTGTAACACTTAAGCAAATAAAACTATTTTAACGAAAAGGTACTATTTCTTTGATATCCCGCCATTTTGTCCTAATGTGTCAGAATAAACTGATACTCAGGTGCATTTCTTTTACATATGTGTATGTTAGGACTGTTGAGTTTCAGGTTTGTAGAGTGTTCGGTGAATCTAAAATATTAATTCAAAAATAGGGACCTCTTCGTGGGACATCCTATATAATATTATTGATTTGCTGTCCAATGTAGTCTCTAGTTGTACTTTACCTTCTATGTTTCTACATGTTCCACTGCCACAGGCAGCATTATCAGGCCCGCTGTCTATGTCCTCTCAAAGAATTATATATACACAATACTTAACATACATTTTCGTACATGTCACATAAATAAATTATTATGTCAATACAATAATAATTTAACTTTGCACTTGAGAAACTACCAGAAACAAGTGCTTTATTTTGTATTATAATTAAAATTCTGAAGTCAAATATCTTAAAACCCGTTTTCTCTTCAGTCAAACACAACCTACCAATCGAGAAAAACTAAATTATTGTGTTAGTTTTCTATATCAATAATAATTGGCCTAGAATCTCAATCTATTAATATTCCATTTATACAATGTTAACTTTTAAATCAGTGCTTTAAATCTACAACGCATTTACCGCCAAGAATAACCTCAATTCTGGGGAGCAATAAAGAAATTTGCAGATAATTGCACAGACAACGTAGAACTGTAAAAGAGAATTAAATACCCTTTGTTCGTTTAAAGAAAATAGCTCAGAACTTGGTAATTTTCAACTTTGATACGAGTATCACCTGTTTTATACTCCTATTTAAACTGGAATGTAGAAAATTTCTAAGTAGCATTTACATTATCAGCTGATTCATACTTTTAAATAATGTATGTACTTTTTATGTTACGTTTCTGTTTAGTAGTAGGATTACGTTATGCTGGTTCTGTTAAGAAAAAAAGGATAGAATTCATTTATATATAAAAAAAGGATGTTGTGCAAAAGGAGCAGAGGCCACGTTTAGTTTAATTTACACAATAGAATTTTGTCAACATACATACTCAACGTGTCAATAAAGTTATTAAACTAAATTTAACTAAAGTCTATCATTCGTAGATTTTTAAAAGATTTAAAAGCAGTACTCGAAAATAAATAAAATTTTTATTTTTACCAATTCTACAAATAATTATAAATTTAAATTTGGAAAACAAATGAACATTTATTTAAGACAGTAGCGTGGTTAATTTTACTTTCCCAAATATTATCTAAAAAATGTATATTTCTAATGTTTAAGTTTTCTATCGTGATTAGTCCTTTAACCGTGTTCGGAAGTTGCGTAATCTAGATTATAAATGTGAACACATTCTAACTAAAAAATAACAACTCGCATTAGAATGGCCGGCTGGTGGATACAACTTGATTACATACCACACTGAGCACTGAAGTGTCATTCAGGGACAAGACGACCTAAAGTATCTAGATAACGGTAGACTTACGTAATGCATTTTAGACTTGTAGCTTTAAATTCTTACTTACAGCTTGAATAAGTAACTAATTCAGTTTTAGTTATAGTTTGGTTACTGTATAGCCCGTGCATCACTGAGGATGACGAAATTGTCGATGAAACGCGTTTGAGGTTAGTAAACGTATTTGTTGTGAGATTTTGTGTTCAATTTTTATTTTATTTAAGTTACAGCTTGAAGTTTTATGTGAGCTAAGTTAACTATAGTTAATTTCTTATATTATAGTTACTATCACAAAATTAATGAACTAATTTTCTACTAAACGTCTCGTATTTTTTTCCATAATAATAGTAGATTAGTAGAATAATGCTAAAAAATATGTAGAATATTCAAGGAATGACTTTACAATCCTTTATCTTTGTGGCTTTATATTTTCTTTATGAAAATAGATAAGATTCATATTATTAAATTTACTTATAAATTTTCTTTAAGTACTAAATCTCACTTTCTTTTGTAAACACAAAAAAACTTTCCGTGTGCATATTGCTCTAAAATTATCAGTTTCATGTTTTTTTCACTCACATTTTTTTTTCTACAGCCAAAATATTCAATCGATGATAAAAAAAATGGTTTGTAACTTTCTTTAACAAAATAAGGAGGCAACAACAGCAATAAACTAAAACAAACAATGTAATATATTATATGAAAACATCCGCTGGAAATAAAATATCCCACTGTTTGAGGAAAAGCAAAACTCGGGTTTTCAAGAAAGTCTCGTGTATTTTGTAGGATTCGGGTCACCAAATCGCATACATTACGTAAGTCCCATGGAGAGTTTTACAATACAAACACTATCCTGTTTCTTAAAGTTTACTTAGTGCCAGTTGGTTCCAAGCACCTTGTTTTCTGCACATGCGCCGTAGGTACTATATTGGTCAAATGGTTAAAACTAAGCTAAAATATAAAGTCTTCTATTTGATAATAATAAATATAACGGGTGTTTTCGTATTGTATCAGGATATTATCATTTCGTAAAAATAAAATGAGATATTAGTTCTATAATATATTTGATTTAAATACAAGAAAGACAAATATCAACATGGAAACGAAAATAGCAGAGTTTTAGAAGGATATTACGAACATAACAAAATGTGTACAATTTTCTTTGATTGAACATGTAACTATTATTTGGAACGAAAACTTAAATTTAGTTTTTTAATTAAATTGTAATTCTGTTTTGTTATAAATAAAAAAACATTTGGAAATACAAATTGTACTTAAAAAGTTAGATTGGGTTTTGGGAGGAAGTGAACTTTTTAAATGTGAAAATATGGGTTGTGATAAGTCATTGCAAAGGTTATAGAAAGGCAATTCAAGTTTGAGTTAAATAACATCAGTGATAAAAAAAATGGTTGCCACTCATAACGCAAACAATACATTGGAAAAAATTTAAACTTATAAAATAAAACTCCCTCTAGTAGAACACCAGATGATGATTACTTGAAGAAAAAGGTAAGGTTTGAGTCAGTTAAAACCTACCTACAAATGGCGGGCAATAAGACAATAGACCATTGGTAATGTAAGACGAACTTCTGGTTATAGTATTTGTTACTGCTAAGAATCAATGTCATACTTTTTCTGTTCTTTTGCTAAGGTAATTCATTACTTTGCTTAAAAATATAGACTCTTTAAATTTCCACCTATACTTTTACAAAACTTTGGGCAGGCACCTTTTTGGTTTCAATAGTTGTTTTGAATAATTTGATTTAACTATTTTGACAAATTTTAAAATGATATAAATGTCTCCCATTGTGGGATAATAATTTTTAAAAGAGGTCAATTTTTACTTCCAAGAGCTTATTATTATTACCTATGGCTTAATGATTTAAAAATTTTCGTTAAGGCAAGAGGTAAGTTGCGGAATGGTTGCAAAGCGTAATTAAATAGACCGGGGTTTTCCAGAATATCTCAACTTCTATGGAGTCATAACTGTTATTGTCCACAATTAGAAATAACATTCTCGGAAGACAACTTCGAATCAACTAAATATTTTATTTATCTTGAACTCTAAATACATATTATCTTGATCAAGGAATCGGATATACTAATATTATAAACTGTAACAATTCAAAATATATCATAATAAGATCAATCAATCAAAAGAATCATACATCACTGCATTTTAACTAAACACGCATGAGTGCGAGAGAGACAGAACACTGATAGTCAAAACCATTCATAAACAATCTGAACGACGACATCTAGCGACCAGGATCGCAAACAATAAATCAACAATATTTTAGACACCTGACTTTCGATAACATTTTACATAATTAATAATACAATTTTCGACCTCGTATCCCTATCTTTCCCATATCAAAATTCATCTAAATTAACCAACCAATCCTTCCAAATTATAAGATTAAATCAATCACCAAGCAATCGACCGAAATTTACTTTTTAAATCCATTTGAAACTAGACCAGTATACTAAAATCTAGGCCACATCAGAATTATAATCATCGATCCAAAGAGAACCAAATTTTGAATTAAAAAAAAGAACAACACCACCAGATAGAACGAAAGATTCTACATCTAAAATGTCTTTGGTAAAATCTCAAAGGAAATACCGTTAAGCCGTAATAATTCTCCGAAAGTCAACGAAACGCCGGTTAAACCAAATATGTGTAGGCCATATTTATCAAGCCATGCCCACAGTCACGTGATCGCTAGCACCGCGGAAACCTAATTTCAAAAAGACAAATGTATAGTTTTAGTTGTAAATAGTAGATGTTTGAGAATAATTTGTACAAGGAGCTATTTTTGGTATTTTCCTGTAATCTCTTATTTAATCAATTTCTTTTTAATTTTATCATTCAATATTATTTGTAAAACTAAATGATTTCAAAATTTAATTAAAACGACATCAAATAAACACACAACATTTTAAAATACACTTTGTTACACAAAAATCAAAACCCCAGAAGATACGAAATTCACCAGGCCTTATGTACCATTTCCTGAAGGCCCAAAGCAAGCCAGTTTGGATTCCAGTCAATTTTAATTGTTGAATAGATACCCAAGAAGGCAGACGTATGACCAGAGCTCTCCAGTAGACGATCCAAAGCGAAGATTTTTCCAGTGTTAATACTTTATCAACGTTAAACAAATAACTTGCCTTTTATAAAAGTGAAGTGAAGTAATTAATAATAATCATTTATAAATAAAATTAATAAGAAGAAGACGTTATAAACTGGGTGATACCTATCCATATAGTCACTTAGACGATTAATGCTACATTTCAAACTATTCATTTAGTAAGAACTTAAACATTGCAAAATTTGAAAGACATTGTAAATATATCTATAAGAAGAATTTTTGGACAGTTAATATAAATTTAACCTCTCTATAACTTTCATTCATACACCTACATACACTTACACTTTACATATTGTACTATTTTCATTTCCCCTTTTTCAATTTTAATATTTTATTTTCAATAACATTCTTTAATAATTAATTTGTTTCATAATAATATTGGGAAGAGGCGGCACTAACCCCCCGAGATTAAGAGTGCTACAAGAGAATTTATAACGAACATTTGATTTGAGCTAACCTAGTTTGTGTATAAACTGTATACATTTTAATTTTCAACTTCTCAATTAAATAATTTGTTAAAGTTGTAAACTTGTGTTTTGAATTCCATCATTTATCAATCTAGTTCAGCTTATGAACAGTAATTAACAAAAGTGATATAGAATAAATTTGACGCCTAACTAAGGAGGCATTTTGAAAGAATTAAATTAAAGATTTTTTTATAAAGTTGATAAGTTTGTAATTTCGCTTCACAACGTGTGGTTTTTTTAGATTTAAATTTATAACACTATAGTTGTAGTGTTATAAATTGACGCCCAACAAGTGGGGCATTTTGTAATAAAAAAAAGTAGTGTTGTAAAACATATAAAAAGTTTTTGAATGTAGGAAATAATCTCTGAAACTACTGAACCGATTGAAAAATAAATTTACTAAATTTTAAAAAGCTTCGCTATTCCTGAGTAATATATAGATTATTATTAAATGTATTGTTATTGATTAGATAAACTCTTCAATGAAGTACAGTAGTTTACAATATCTTCTTTAATAACAACTAATGTGTATGCAATTTAAATAAAGGAACGTTAGCTATAATGATCATTTAAAATCCTTCGTATAAAAATATAATATTACATTTAAAACAGTTACACAATACATAAAACAAAGCAGCTGAAGGTAGGATAAAGAATGTTTAAATCACATAACCAATAATAATGTAAACATTTCTACATACAATTATAGTTTAAACTACAGGCGGGCAACAAAAACTACAGAACAATGTTCAACTAGCTACTCTTACAAAAAATAAGGAAGCAATCAGTCGTAGAACTTCCATCAGAACTGAAAACTGCTGTGAATATAAATAGTTGATTATATAGGCTCAATTCGATATTTGATCATTATTTTTATCCTGTCCAATTTAATATTGAAGTTAAAAAATAAAAACTAACATAAACATGAATGTTTATAGTGAAGTAATAATAAAAAACATTACTTTAGGTAAGCCTATTTATACTGAACCGACAAGCTATTGTTATTGCATTTTTACATTACCACAGCAACCAAATTAGAAAATTTAGACGTTTAATAAAGTTAAAAAGAACTATGTCTGTTTTAGAGATATCACCGAGTAAACTATTTTAACACACTTATAAAATGAGGAAGCACAATATCTGTTTCATCGGTAGAGTGACGTAACTAAACCCTTATAGCTATTGCGTTTAAGCCTTTAACTGGACCACTGCCGGTTTATTTAGTAAATTTCTTCTTATTTTACGATCAGCTGTTGCATTAAACTTTTGGTTTTATTAGGCCTAGTACGTTTGTAAACCAAAGAAAAAATCACCGATGGTATCAAAAACACAAAGGGTCTCACTTTAAGTGCGTATCGCGAATTCATATATTTTACCTCATCTATAAAGTGTTCGATGGATAAAATGTTCCAAAAACACCTAAAGAAGTTTTTAATTCAAAAAGCATTATCGCCATTGGCAAATTAATACCAGTTATAGCTAGTTTTCGACTGGTAATAATGACTTATTTATCAACGTTTCTAAATATATGTCATCAAAGATCTGTAAACATTTTTCGTTTTCAATGTTAGGTTTCTTACTTAACTTATTTGTTTTAAACTCAAAATATTATTTTATTGCTTTAACCTTCATCCTCTAGACAATACATATTTCATGTGACCTGCCGTCGCATTCATTTTTAAACAGATAATAGATGGGTTACAAGTGAAACATGCATTTTTTTATAACGTACATAGTAATATATTAAAACCCTTACACTAATCATTATTTTAATCAAAATAATTCAACTTTATTCCAAACGAACCCTATCCTTATTTCACTTTGCAGGTAACAGAGTAAGAATAGTTGTATTCCAAAAAGATTATAACTGAAGCGTCCACAGTTCCAAAAAATGTTAAGTACGTCTCAATTCTAGTGGATAAAATAAACACTCTATTGTTTATTTTTCTACAAGTATCATCAATCCATCTAAAAATATGTCTTTTAGTATCTCTTAGTCATAGCATTCAGATTTGTCTATTCTACCGAAGCTAAATCCTTCCTACTGAGCATCATTTACCTGTTCCTGGAATTCCTTGTATTTTTTTTTTTTTTTGAAACCAGAAAAGCTACGTACGCTTAGTTTACGATACATTTGAACCTTTAACAAGTTCAAACTTAGTTATTGGCCTTTTAACTACAAAATAATTTTCTTTCTTTATTGTTCTACCTAGCTCAAAATGTAAGAGCGTAAACAAAATATAATAAATTGTGTTACACCATTAACTGTCACTACTTTGGTCACATTCTTCTTCTTTACCTCACCAGCACTTGTTAAAATAAATTTGTATCACGGTTTTGAATTATTTCATCTTAACCCACCTAATAATTCTTTGAGTACGCTCCTGCGAGTAAACGAAGATATTTATTTGAAATATTGTTTTAATTTGTATATTTACCAATTACTTATTCACTTGCAAATAGTCTATTCTTAATGTTAGGGTACTTGGCTTTAATAAGATAAACTGCATGATTAAAGATACATACAGGAATATGAGGATAAAATATTGCTCATAAAAGGAATCTTTGTTGCAGTTTATGCTACCATAGAGGACATTGGGGTCATATTAACGGCCATCAAAATGTCGTTAAACGATAGTAAGTGAAGTAAAAGCACTTAACTAACCAATATAAGATTATAAATCTGTCAAACTGTACGACGCAGCTCTAAGTACGGGTTGGTTATGACGTCATAGTGTGAGCTGATATAATAGTACTGTAGACTCTGACCTACAGGATTTCTTATAAATATCTGAAAATCATCATATTTACTTTAAGGTTAAACATAGAATGAATGATATTTATGGTTTTATGTTTCCTTTTCATCTTGGTATTATCTTCGCTCTCCGTTCAAACACAGTAGAAACATTTAACAGATAATATTAATAATATGAACAAATTATAATTGTTAACTGGTTTGTAAAAAATAATTTGATACAAGTCTTATTTGTAACTCGAAAAGTATAAGATTGAATTCCCTTAATGTTTATTGATGTCTATTCAGTAAATTATAGTTGACTCTGACTTTTTAAAGTAAAATATGGTGTGTTTGCCAATAGCTTGGACAGGTTAAATTATACTCAATATGATTTGCAAAAGCAAAACTTAACACACAACTCTATACCAATACTAATATTATAAAACGGTAAAAAAAATTTATGTTGTATGTTGTAATGTCTGGAACTACTGAACCGAAACAAATATAGAATTAATTATGATTTAAAGTATGAAGCAACGATTAAAACAATAAACATTAATAGTTTTACTTTAATTAAAGCTAGAGAGCTGAACGTTTGTACATTTATTTTTTACAAGATAAATACAAAAAGTAAACTGGTATAATATTTTGCAAGCTGATAAGGAATGAAAATGTAGTAAAAACACGTATAACAATAAATATTAATTGTTGTAATTTCCTTAAAGCTAGAGAGCTGACATTTTAAAAATTTATTTCGTACAAGATAAATAGAAAAAGTAAACCACATTTGCATTTTTTTACATGCTGTTAAAAGGTGAACATGTGGTAGCAACCGTAATAATAATAAAATTAGTTTATATAATTTCCTAAAGCCAAAGAGCAGACATTTTGTACACTTATTTCATTAAGACACATGAAAACATTCAAAACATGAAAACATAGATAGCTTTGAACGATCTACGTCATATTGGAAATTCAGATCTTACGTAATATTAAAAAAAAACTATTATTTTTCCCTTTATTTATTTCGAAACTTTTTTTTTTTTACTAAGCCACGGGTCCCTGCTAGTAATTTATAAATAAAATGCATAATTGAAGGCTATTTGTATGAATTGGGTTTTAAAGTGGAATATTTGTGGAGTTGGGTTTAATATATATTGAAATATATATTTTTAAGGTTGAATATATTATCAGAGTATGTGTCTTAAGTAAGTTTTGAATTTGTTAAATTGTCCCCACTAAATAAGAGTTGTAATTTAAACTTCACATGACGTTTTTCCCTGAAACCGACATCACACAAAAAATAATATACAAAATTAATTTTTTTAACACAATACTGTTAGTTTTAGTAATTGCAAAATAGTGTTGTGTAAATATAGTTTTAATAAAAAATATATTAGAAATAAAAAATGTTTTAAAAAAATATATCTGTAGTTAAAAATTGTTACTAACCACAACCAGTTTACAGTTTCCCTGCACAAGTACTGTTACTGTTTCCGCCTGTTTTATTTATAGCTTTTCATTCAATGTGACACAAAGTACTAGCTTGTAATTTAATTTGTCTTAAAAAATTATAGGTCACAGCTAACGCTCATAAAAAACAAGAAATTTATTGACATACAAAATGAAAAACATTCGTAATAAAGTTGCTTTATATAATTTTTGATCTGGTAGGCTATAAATAATTGTTTTGTCATTAAAATAAGAAGGCGGTAAAATTGTATTTCTAACTATAGATTTATTATTTTATACATTTACAAATTAAGATACATTCCAACACAAAGATTGTAAATTATATTTCACACATAATCAATGACAAAAGTACGAAGTTTTTAGTTTTTATAAAGGTAGTTACTCAATTTGTACACTTTGTGACTTTTAACAAAGGTGTGAGTGATTTTTTTTTTCATACAAATTCAAAACTTCGATGTGTCCATAAATCAGAACACGATTGTTTTGGTTTCGATGGGAACAAGGTTAAAAGTAGTTAAATGGATGTAGAATGGTGCGCTGTAGTAAGTTTTGGATACGTTTTCAAGTTATCTGCATAAGATATATTGTAAAAGTTATTACTGTTCTTCAAAATGTCTATTACTTTAAAAATTAAAAGTTCTTATAATCTGTTCGAGAAAGTATCAAAGTAAATATATTTCAATTATTTGACTATGAAAATACACTGTATTGAGGATTTTGCTTTTAAATGAAAACAAATATATATCAAGTTTAAATATACATTTCTCTAGATAAATCCGTATTACTGATAAGGACCCTTGGTCCTTAAAATTATTGGAGTGATATTTTTCTCTACCTAAGTTTGAATTTATATTTATTATTTAAAATAAGAATTTTTTTATATTAAATTATTCTGCAGAAGACTGCATTGTTCGCTACACAAGTGGATGGTTCTTTTTTATTAAACCTTAATGCACCCTTACACTGTAGATGTTGTAAATACAACTATATTAGAATAAAACCATTATTTCATTTTTAGAGAAGAAATAAATGTATTGCTGAAATAATAGAGGGAAGTTATGTTTTTAATTAATCAATTCAAAATATTTAAATCAGTAATTGAACAAGTAAAATGTCATTAACAACTGTTTGTAAATCTTTTTATTAATTAAAACTTTAAAAAAATTTTTTTTTTAAATCTTCATGATTATAATACTTAGGTATATTAGGTGTAGTATATTCTTAGGTGGCCTTAAGTGGCATACAAACCATTTTGCAATTCGATTACTTAAGTCAATGTAATGAAATGGAATAATTTTACTACCTTTAAATTAAACCCAGCAATAAATTAGAATGTTTATAGAGACATCATGATAATGAACTCGCTAGCAAAACCTCAAAAGGAAGCAAGTAAATAAAATACTTAGAACAGAAATAATTATAATTTCTAACAATTTAGTTTTTTAAATAAAATTTTAAATGTACTTACTGGCTCCAGATTATTTTCTATATTTAACTAAAGAACAGCCTGTGTGTACACATTTATGTCTACAAATTAACGAAATTGAATTAAGCGCAACTTCTTCAGTGTGCTTATAAAATTCACTTCTTTAATTAGCATTCACTTTGATTACTTCAAGTCGCCTAATTAAGACTCTTTAATTCATGAAGCGTTATAAATGCATTAAAGCTGAACTAAAAGGAGCAGAAAGTAATTAGTTTGATAAACAACATTTTCTAAAGTTCATGATTTTAGTTAAAACAATATTTGTATAACGTCATGTTTAGACAGCCTTTAAAATAAAAATTTTAGTTTGCGTAATTTGTATTAAATATGCCAGGTAGACTAATGAAGGCTAGAGGGCAGAACAATTCAAACACTAGTAATTAGGTTCGAGCCTGCTCACCTGTGTGAGGTTATTATAGACTGGACGACCACACTAACCCACTTGTTCCATAGTTTGATGAATATACAAATAAAAACATATATATAATTGTAGCATGCCTGGATATTTCTTAATATTTAATATTTGCTTTGCCTTTGTTTCTTACTTTCGCATTTCGACTATTTATAAGACATCGTAAAATTAATTCCACGTTAATAAATAACCCATTATACAAGGAAAAAACTGGCATCTATACATAATTAATTTGCTAGGGGTTATTTTGTGAGTAGAACTCCTCCTAGAGTTTTTAACCTATTTTGATGTTCTTGGTGTCATTTTATAGAGCTCACTCTGAAGTTGTGCTTCCCTTAAAATGAGCTCAATGTATGTTAAGGGCTTCGCCCCAGTGGCCCTCAAAGTTGCCATGTTAATCTTATGGAAGGTCAATCTTAAGGAAGAAGAAGAAAGATTTCTTTTGATTTTATCAGGGGCACAAAAAACAGCTGTTCGTATGAAAAGCTTAAAACAGCTGATTTTGATCAACAGCTGATTTTGATCAACAACTGATTTGGATCAAAAACTGAATATAATTTTAGGTTAGGTAAATCAAGCAATAGCGAAGCATTGCCCGGTCCACTAGTAATTTAAATTATGCTAACAATGTCATTTAATAATTTCAGATAATTATTTAAAAGACATAATTTGAAGGAAAAGGAAGGAAGAAACAGAGATATCTGCATCACCCTAAAGCAATTCGATAGTTAATTCTAAAAAAAACACGGAAAACTTAAAGAATACAATATGTATATCTGTAGGCCTATAGTATAAAAGTGAAATACCACTCACTCACTCACTCACTCATCACGATTTCACAAAAACTATCGAACGGATTGAAATGAAATTTGGTAAGTAGCTTCCTCTACGGCCGTAGGTGCTCACTAAGAAAGTGTTTGAAAAATTCGAAATTTTAGGGGAGTTTGGGGAGATCAAAGTTATTAAATCACGATTTCTTCAAAACTACCGAACGGATTAGAATGAAATTTGGTATGTAGCTTCCTCTAGGGCCATAAGTGTTTACTAAAAAAGGGTTTTAACAAATTGGAAATTTTAGGGGAGTTTGGGGGGTAAATATTACTAAATCACGATTTCTCCAAAATTACCGAACATATTGGAATGAAATTTGGTATGTAGCTTTCTCTAGGGCCATATCCGCTCACTAAGAAAGGGTTAAAAAAAATCGAAATTTTAGGGGGGTTTGGGGGGATCAAAGTTATTAAATCACGATTTCTTCAAAA
>JAGFPH010002437.1:844-47677 GCA_018207615.1 Philaenus spumarius | reverse complement strand
ATTTGGTATGTAGCTTCCTCTAGGGCCATAAGTGTTCACTAAAAATGAGTTCTAACAAATTGGAAATTTTAGGGGGGTTTGGGGGTAAAAATTACTAAATCATGATTTCTCTAAAATTACCAAACAGATTGGAATGAAATTTGGTATGTAGCTTCCTGTAGGGCCATAGGTGCTCACTAAGAAAGGGTATGAAAAACTTCGAAATTTTAGGAGGGGTTTGGAGGGATCAAAGTTACTAAAATCATAATTTCAGATCTTTTATTAGTATGACAATAGTGCTTTTATTATTTAAGATCTATATATATATAAGCCAAATACCACTCACTGACTGATCACTTAAAAAGAATACAATTACGTTAAAAGGACTGAAAATACCAACCACCACGGGCAACACCGTACGGGTCAGCTAGTAATATATAAAAGAAGAAGTCCTTTGACTGACTTATTCATATTGAATGTACATCCAAAACTATTTAATGTACAGCCAAAACTATTTAATGTACAGCCAAAACTATTTAATGTACAGCCAAAACTATTTAAAACGGATTTTGGTTTTAAGGTTAGAAAATGTTTAAAACACGGTGTTCACTCCCAGCAATATAAGAGGTAATAGAGTTGATTTGAATCAATAGCTCAGAAACACAGCAATTTTATTCCGAACCAAGACACTTTTGTTAAATGCATTTACCGTAGCAACCAACTTTGAAAATTTGAAATCAGTTAATTATTTTGTACAACCAACAGTTTTTTACTTTCTCCCCACTATTCGTAGTATATGGAGAAAGTATTGTTTTCGTCTAAATTTTAGGATTTGAATTTTTAGTGGAATTTTTATCTGTTTTGGGGCTACCTGAACACCAAACAATTGTTTAGTGGAATTATCTGTGTTGGTGTTCCTTAGACAAAATAATTTTTAGTGGAATTATTTGTTTGGGTTCTCCCTGAACCCAAAAAATTGTTTTTTGGGTGATGTCTGTCCGTGTATCTGTGTGTCTGTTAGGATGTGTACAGAGCTGAAGACCATACCAACGGTCCGATTTTGATGAAATTTGGTATGTAGGTGTAGTTCTTTAATTTTTTAGAACTTTTGATTTTTAAGGAGTTTTACCCCCCAAAAATGGCAAAAAAACGAGAAAAATCTAGATTTCTCAAAAACGGGTCTGACGATTTTGATAAAATTTTGCTTATTTGTAGCCCCTAATGTACCCTACCATATGCAAGAAACCGCATCTTTCTAAAAATTCTCGTTTAGGTAATAATAATAACAGATTTTTTGGGGTTTTTGGCCAAAAACGTGGTTGTTTTTAAAAAAATTTCAAAACCTTTTTACGTGCACCTATACAGGCCTAATTGACATGTTTGGTGCAAATTTGTTCTAAATCGATCGAATAGTTTTAATAATAATATTATAATATAATATGGATGTGTGTTACATGCATCTAATAATAATAATAATAACATATGCTTTATTACTTTTCTTTACAGAATTATAACGTTTCTTTTCTAACATGCAGTCTAGCATGGCTTTCAGCCGTCTGCTAGGTTGGCAACAACTAACAATAATTTATTAATTAATAGCCACAGAACTATAAACTTACACTTACTAAACTTATTTAGACAAACAAAAATTATCAATACACACATAAATACAAGTTTGATTAGAAATGAGTACAGATATTAAATTCCTAATAACAATAAAGATCAGCGATCGCAACCTAAAAGTATTATCAAAAGTTAAATTCTTTTATCAATGCCCATCTATAATGCCATGCTTGTTCAAGATATTTACATAATACTCCCCAATCCTTACCATTCATAAAGTCCTTGAACTCTGACATCGACATGCATCTAATATTTTCCATGGTATGTCCTACTTTTGCAATTCTAAATAACCACCTCCTATGCTACTCTTGGGAAGGTATAAAGTTTTAACTGGGAGAAAGTATGTGGCAGTTGTCTGGAACCGTTTATTTAAGTTAGTTTAACAAAACAAAAACAAACACAAACAAAACATTAACGATAAAGGCTTACTTTATTATAATTCAAGCATCTGCTGTTACTTATTAAACAGCGTTTTTGGATTAAAACAATTTTGGGTTAGCTTAAACCAACACACGTTTCTTGAAAGTATTTAGATTTATTACCACAACAACCAAATTGGAAAACTTATAATCAGGTAATTATTTTTCACAACGAACAGTATTTATTAGCTTAGGCAATAGCAAACTCTTAACTAGGCCTATTTGACCATTTTAAAATACTGATTTACCGTATCAAATTTTGGTGATGTTTTATAACATGAAAATTATAAAAATAAAACATCTCTGTCATAATGTATCGTTATTCCAGTGAAAATATCATAGTATACAATAATCTGTTTGCATCGCTGCTGGGGTTGGTGAGCGAAGCGAGCAGGGGACGGAGCCCTATAGTTATTGTATAAACGCCTTTTTTTCTGTTTTATTCGCAGTTCAGTAAAAGCAGTTATTTCTCGGTGACTATCGTTTTGCATATTTTATTTAGGCATTGTTGAACTAATGTTCCATTCGTCAATGGATTTGTTGAAATACGCGTCTAATTTCACATCTGTTCAACAATGCCGGAATAAAATAGACGAAACTATCGTCACTCAAAAATAACTACTGAACTGTTAGCAGAATACAAAAAAAGGTATTTACACTTACATAATTAATCAGTCGATTAAACTAAAATAAAGAAACTAAAATTATTGCTTATTGATCGTATTAATAATAATAATAATAATAATAAAGCTTTATTAAACAATGAAGGTTACAATAATTTATTTTTGTAAGCTTATTTAAACAATGGTTTTTACCGTCTGTCGGTTGGAAGACTATTAAACCTTCTTACTTTAACACCTCTAGCGCTATGTGTTACATGCATAACGCTAACAAAACATTACAAAACAACAAGAAATAATCATCCTAATCCTGACACACATACATAATTGCATACATACACACGCACACTCACAACCACACGCACACTCAGAAAATACTATATACAGTACTAAGATGGCAACTAAAAATGAATTACATATGAAGCAAAGATTACCAACAATACAAACATTTTGCAAAGATTGCCAACAAAAATACAAATATTAACAAAAGATTGAGGGGGAGCAAAGACATGAAAACAAATACAAATGTACAACTAATAATTAAATTCGCGGACTAATTCCCACCTGTATTGCCAAGCCTGTTGTACGTACCGAGCAAGATATTTCCAAATTTCCCCGTTAAGGCTGTACAAGTAATTCCTCCCAACTCAAATCCAATTTCCCAAAATAGCGTTTCCTAATTAATTGTTCTCAAGATTGGAAAAATGGCTAAAAAAATGGAAAATATCTTCTTTAGCCTTCAAATTACAGAGCGAACAGTTGTCATATACACCCTCCACCCAAGGCCTGCAGTTCAAATACAGCAGCTCTGCTCTACATTTAATTACATTTCGTACTATCCAAACATCCTTATCCTAGATCCGAGTTGTTACTCATATTCAAAGATTTATAAACGGTATGAAACGTACAATCGGAACGAGCCTGAAGATTTTCTTGTTTATTTCGAAGCCTTAAAGCTTCCACTAATGCAAACATTTGACCTTTTCATTCTTTCGCTCCATTGATAAAAGATACAGAATATGTATTCGCCATTATGTTCCATTCTTTCGCATTATTAGATGCAAAATATTTCTTGGGAAAAATATAACTATATATTTTTGTAAATTTAATTACTTAGTACTTGTGATAATCCTTAAAAGACTGAGTTATACTTTCGAAAGAGAAGAGATGTAGTGGTTTAACATGTAATTCCGACATAACTTGTTCAGGTTCATATGGTTACCTATTTATGTACTTTTTAAAAAGCCATAATGATAAAGAATAAGAATAGTGAACTAATTACTGAGCAACTTTTAATACCAAGGAGGTCGTTACTATATTTTGTACAATGTGTTGTACATCACTTAATAATAATCATAGGAAAAATAATTCGAAACAAAAACCTTATACTTTAGAATAGTAGAAAGAAATTAAAATAGTTTCATGATTTACCAGATCATAACTCCTGGTAGAGGTAGATAGATATAGAGTTCCCTTACACGAGGAACAATTGCATCTCACACATTTAATATAATACATTATACTATATCTATAACTATATTAAAGACCACTAAAGTATACCGTTGTGTTTCGGCCCAATATGATGGGCACGCAGCGTTGCCATATCTACTAGTCTCGAACACTCCTCGTATTTACCGCTCGAGACTTGAGCGCGCACTTTAAAGAATTATAAATGTGTTGAGTCAGCCGCGTTCAGTTAGAAGCGTGGGAAGAACGTGACAACGTCGCATTAGGGCGATTGGTGCGTTCTAGGTCTCGGTATAAACAAGCCCGTCCCTCAACGGTATTCTTTCGTGGTCTTTACTGTAGCTGTACCCTGCTACGCTTCGCTGTGGCACATTATGGTTGCATGGATGAGAAATGAGGAACAAAACAAAGCATAAGTTTCATAAATGTTTAATTTTGAAATATTTGTGGGTATACAATATAAACATTAGTACAAATATTTACTGTTTCCATACGTTTGATGTTAAAATGTGTGCTGTCGTGGGACCCCCGTCAGGAACTAAGTCCATTACGCCTTTCCTACAAATCCTAATTCAATTTAATATGGATATTTTGATTATAGATATTTATAAATTTTCGTGACTCGATGAAAAATCGTTATGTCCCCTCTATTCGACTTTCTCTTTCTCTCTTCCTTTCTGCAATTCGTATATTTTTTATTTTCTATCATTTTCCCAATATAAATAATGCAAAGTAAGGCATAAAATCGCAGAGTTTCATTTAATTTGTTTTAGTTTCATTGGACAATAATTTTTAATTAGGCCTGGACTTAAAATTACTTTCTAGGCTTAACCTAAAATTATTGTGTGCATGTTGGCGTTCAGGCTGGTAAAATAAATTAAACATACACACAATAAAATTAGGTTAGGCCTAGACCGATGAACTAACATTTTATTTTTGTTTAATGTATTTACAATGAATATACACCTACACCAATGAATGTATTTACACCTTCATTATAATTACATTAAACGTGTGGAAACAGTAATACTTGCATCAAAATATGTAATTATATCAACTTACTTTTCTAAGTTTTTATTACTTTCTATTTCTGGTTAATTATTAATTCTAGCGCTTGAAGATAATATCTGAACTACGCCAGACGGACCGATCGAATTTAGATTGATGAACCAAAACTCATGTGTCTTGAATGTATTTACATTAATTGGCATAGCAAACAATTTTGTAACGCTTTTTCTTTACGTGTATTTTTTATTTATCGTTGCTATAGCAATCAATTTATTTTTAGATACGTGTATTTTGAATTTGTCGTTGCTATAGCAACCAATTCATATTTGGGTATATTTGAATATATTCGATTGTTCATTCCCACTTTACCCCCCCCCCCCATATCCCGTTGTGTCGGGGGTTTAAAATATATAAAAACATTCGTAGAAGCATGTTTGTATACTGTGTCAAAATTTGAGCCCAATCGACGGAGAACTTTTTGAGTTTTTTACGCGTACACAAACCAACTTAACAAATGTATATAATGTAGAAGCGGTGTGTTTCGCATACTAGAAGTACAAGTCTTATAAATAACTGACAATATTAAAGGGATCAATTACTATCATCTTCGGTTATTATTATCTTTGGTTGCTTTATTCTTCTGAAATAAGTATCCTTATGATGTCCTTATGTATAGTACGTGGAGCAGTTTTTTGTGAACACAACTCCTTCCTTACTTCTGGACCAAATTTAATGTTTGAGTTGTAAAAAAATTCGTCTCATTTCGAAGTTTTGCAATAATGTTTTAGATGTCAAATATTCCTATCCTTAATGGCGCGAGCTAATCTCAAAGGTCGGGTTTTCCTCACAAGATTAACATGGAACGAATTTAAAACCCATTCCCGTACAAACAGCTGTTTATAATAAGAAACAAACTAATCCAGCTGCTTTCGGTGAAGTAAATAATGATTTTTAAATAACAGATAATATAGTTGATTCGGATGTTCAGATTTCAGTACAAAATAATATTTTAAGTTAGGCCTATACTGAACCAACACATGTTTCAACTCACACAAACCATTAAAAACTTGCATTAAATAATTTAAAATTAGAAAAACTACGTTACATCCTAATTAAAAATAAATAAGACGTATAGTAGACCTATTTATTGATAATATACGGTAATTGATAGTGAGTAACTTTTTGGTTAGGTTTTTGATTAAGTGTACACCCGAACCATACTGGTTCTTTTAACCTTTATTATAACTGTTGTTATACAATATATTAAATAATTTGATTTGAAGATTTAACATGATTTACCATTTAGTTTTGAGGTTATTATTAATCCTACACCTTTATTATAAATAAAACATAACATATGTTTTTAGAAGGTTCCAACGGGGGTTGGCGTGCGGTGCACTTAGGGGTCTCCCCTAGTTTGAATATAATACCTTTGCCTTTCAATAAAATCATTAATCAAATAACTTTATCGGTTGGAAACATGCATGTTTGAAAATCAATTAAGAGAATATACGGTTTTGGCGGTTTTGGGGTGGATTTATGGAAGTTTGTTTATATACGCTTATTTAGTTTTACTTGATACCTTTATTTACTTTTTGTTAGTTTAGATTTTCCTAATAATATAATCTATTTAATAAGTTAACTGTGATTGAATCTTGGAGCTTCTTATCAGTTTAAAACTTGATATCTTTTATTGTACACGCTACACTGGCCATACATTCTCCATTTAAGAGCATTGCCGAACAGTTTGTTATCCCGAATGTTAATCATATGCTAATGCTGTTGCGTTTCCTTAATAAATTAACGATTCTCACGTAAATGTCTCATTTTCCACAGAAAACAGTTTACAGCTGACTGTGCCTACCGTGACGATAGGTCGATAGTAGACGGCGGGGCCGGTCGTGACGAATAGGTGTCGCACGCTATTTTTTCTTCCAGCCGATCGCAAATACAGATTACTTTACAATTACTTGTTGCATAAACACGCTAGAGTTATTTATGAGTGAAATGTTTCGTGCGCTCCCACGCGTTTGTAATATCTTCCTTTGTCCAGTTGTTCGATAAAATATCAACACAACTAGTGCCATTTAGAAGTATTTAAATCAATAACTTAATTTAAATATTAAACGTTTAGTAATAAATATATAGTTGCAGTACTATAAGATTGTATAAATGTTGTCTTTGGATAATGTTTCTCGATCCACGAATAAAAGTTACTGGATTTTCTAGGCAGTTTTCAGGAGAGACATACAACACGTCATAACAATAGTAAGACTTTATTAGAAATGGGTCAGGATCAAAATGGTATAAATCAAGTCATTTTTCAATTTGGAAGAACTTTTGCCCAGGAGAAATAGCAGATAGCCTTCAGACCATGTTTAAGTGCTGATAACACCCGGTTTATTTTAAAAGTAGACTTGGGCTCCGGAGCGCCCTATCTAAGCAATGTTAAAAATACAATATTTAAGGAACATTTTCTCAGAAACTACTGGATAAAAATTAGTAAAATTTTATCAGTGTGTTAGCACTACTTAAATACAAATTTTAACGTGAGGGTTTTGCAATACAAGCATTTGAAAACATTTTGTCATTATTTTTATAAAATAATAGAATTTTGACCAGTTTTTGCCGTATTTCTCAGCCATAACTTAGAAACGATCACTTGTATTACAAAATGCTCTAGTCAAAGCCTATAGTATACTCCATTAAACAACCCCTGAAAATTTCAGATCGATATGTTAGATAGATTTTGATAAAATATACCTTTTGTGAATAAAATATATGATTTCCGCAAAACGTGTTTAAAGTTTTACTTACATATTTAATAGATACCAGCCCCATATGCAGGGCTGTAATCAGTTGAATATCATCAAAGACCGTATAATCAGGTTAGGCACTACAGAAAAAGCTAAATATCCCCACCAAAATGAAAATTCCCACCATAGACGCAATTGTAATTATTTTCAAATTGGATAAATCATATCAAATTATTAAGAATATGATACAAAATTTGTCTTATTCTAATGTGACATACGAACCAAAAAACGTGTTTTTACCCACTTAGAGTTGCGATATAATAATACATTTAGGTTTGTTTTAAAGCTGAATAAAAGGGCAATAATAAGCAATAAAAACCTAAAGAATTTAAAAAATTAAATTTTAGGTGCTCCGGAGCCCCTTAAACCATTTTCCTCATAACTGATACTGAAGTTAAAAATCGAAATAGTGGAATGAGTAAATTATTTGTATTTTCTTCACTTAGGGCCTATACCACTTTGCTTCTGACCCTTTCAGTTGTTTACCCATAATGTAGTAGTATAATTTTCATAAATACAACAGGAAAGAAATTAAACAAAATTACTTTACATGCAAAACAACTGGTTTTAAATTGTATATATAAAATACGTTACAATGAAATTAGTCTGATTTTGAGTACATCTTTCCTGGCTACAGTTATAGTTAGGAAGGAGCTGAACTCATTTGGTAAAATAAAACAAGAGGTTGTATGTAAAAATGAAATGTCCCAATACCATTCTTAGTCGATAATCCAGAGATGTTCGAATCGAATGTCCGCCTAAATGCAAAAGAAAATTGATTACACATTAGACAAGTTTTGCAAAAAAGAAAACAGTCGCGGGACTGTCGACAGAAGTGAAAACTGTAATGAATATATATATTGGTCTTATTGGTTTAAACACTAGGCCTATGGTCGGTCTTATGAAATTTGATTATTTGAACACTGCCAAGTAAACCGTTTTAACACAACTTACAAAATGAGGAAGCACAATGACAATTTCAGAGGTATTACCAAGTAAACAATTTCAACACAACTTACAAAATGAGGAAGCACAATGTCCATTTCAGAGGTATTACCAAATAAACTATTTTAACGCAAATTACAAAATGAGGAAGCATGATGTCTATTTCACCCCAAGTAAACTGTTTTAACACAAATTACAAAATGAGGAAGCATGGTGCCTATTTCAGAGGTATTACCAAGTAAACTGTTTTAAATCAACTTACTTAATGAGGAGGCACAATATCCATTTCAGAGGTAATACCAAATAAACTAATTTAAAACAACTTACGTAATTAGGAAGCACAATGTCCATTTCAGAGGTAATACCAAATAAAATATTTTAAAACAAATTATAAAATGAGGAAGCACGATGTCCATTTCATCGGTAGCGTGTGTTTTATATCGTCATTCGTGGTACGTTATGGTACGGTGAGCAAGATTTAATTCGAATACCTACGCAAAAAGTGCCAAACGGGCCATAAGAAGTTTTTCACTTAAAAAATAAACAAAATGCACTGTCAAGCAACTAAAGAAGAATTCTTTTTATTGTTTATTAGAAAAACTGTGAAAACTGTTTCGTTGGAATGTCAGTGCAGATTGCTACTAATATTATGATATATTTATGCGTTACCATTTGTCTGAGTAATCATGTAAACAGTCAATAGTTTACAGCTGTTTCGCATATCTTGCCAAATGTATAACAATTGCAGAAAAAACAAAGAAGGCATTGAATGACCAAACTGTATTTCAAGCTAACGCAACCTTTGACCTGATTGATAAGATATCCCTATCTACATCCACTAAACGAACAATCTGACACAATCAGTCCTTCAGTTGGGAGAACACATAATAGTGGACAGCCAGGTGACTGTGACGTACAATGTTATAATTTCTATTTAATCTGTTGGCTAAATGTATTTTACAACAATGTGTTGATTATTGTTTGTATTTAAAAGTTTACCAGACGCCAACTATTGACTGTTTACATGATTAGATATGTTTATTCTGTGATACCTGTTATAAAACACTACTAAAAGGTAATATAAACGGTACCTGGAACTGGCACATACTTTTTCACAAACATATTTAAGTTATTAAACAGATTCACTGTGACTTCATAATTGTAGGAGTATTAGGAGAGGTGATATTAAAGTAGGGGATTAACCAATAAATATTATTATTATTATCTAGAGAGAAAACTGTTTGATAGATTTCGAATAAACTTGCACCAAACACGTCAATTAGGCCTGTATAGCTGCAAGAAACGATTTTTTTATGCTTAAAAACAACCCCCTTATCGGCCAAAAAAACCCCAAAAATCAGTTATTATTATTATTATTAGATAAACGAGAATGTTGCAGTTTTTTGCATAAGGTAGGGTACATTAAGGGCTACAAATAAGCCAAATTTTATAAAAATCGTTAAAGCCGTTTTTTTATTAAACAAATAATAACAGATTTTTTGGGGTTTTTTTGGCCATAAAGGGGTTTGTTTTTCAAAGTTTTTCAAAACCTTTTTTCGTGCGTCCATACAGGCCTAATTGGCATGTTTGGTGCAAATTTGTTCGAAATCGATCGAATAGTTTTCTCTCTAGCTTTGTATACATGCAGACAGACATTTTGTAAGAACTACTTTTTTTAATTCAGGGGATCCCCAAAACTTATATTCCCACAAAAATCTCAACATCGATTTTGTTTGCGATCACTATACTTTCTCTATACTATAGTATAGTGAGAGAGTAAAAACAAGAGTACGTGCTTTTTATTAGACAGCCTTTGTGCTCCTAAAATATGAGACTGCGAAATAGAGACGAGAATCGCCTAATTAAAGAACACAATTAAAACACAATTTACATTGGGTTCCATTATATCGTCATTTTGGTCCCTTCTTTGTACTCATTTCCCTACACCCTGCCAAAATTCAATTGTTTATTACATGAAGGTTTTATTCCTATAATATAAATTCCGCATGACCTAATGTCTGTTTATGTTAAATTTACTCAGGTCCGTTGTTTTATGGGGACTTGATTCAAGTTTATTTTTGCGTACACGATAAGTTATTGAAATTACATATTATTTTATTTTTTCAGTTTCACTGTATAGAGAAAGTAGCGATCGCAAAAAAATCGATGTTGAATTTTTTGTGGAAATGTTTGGAACCCCATGAGTTCAAAAAAGTGGTTTTTACCAAATTTTGAAAAACAACCCCGTTTTGGCAAAAAAATCACAACAAAATCAGTTATTATTTTTTTAAAAAAAGGGCTTTAACGATTTTGATAAAATTTGTCTTATTTGTAGCCCTTAATTTACCCTACCATATGAAAATAACAGCATCTTTCTAAAAATTCTCGTTTAGCTAGCTAATAACAATAATAACTGACTTTTTTGGTTTTTTTGGCATCTATTCAGGCCTAATTGACTTGTTTGGTGCAAATTTGTTCGAAATAATTGAATAGTTTTCTCTCTAGATTATAATAATAATATTTATTAGTTAATCTCCTACTTTAATATTACCCCTCCTACAATTATGAAGTCACAGTGAATCTGTTTGAAAAGTTAAATATGTTTGTGAGAAAGTATGTGCCAGTTCCTGGTACCGTTTATTTTATTTCCATTTAAAAGTAATACAGATACTTGTTATATATAAATTTCAGAGACTAGATCTTTATCATTTCGTTTTTATAGTTTGTTCCATATTTTAGTTGATTTTGATTTCATTGAATCTTATGACCAATTACGTTCTAGATTTTGAAATATTACCGTCAAATTTGTAAAAAGTAGTAACACAACTCATAATTTTATACAGAATATTAACTGCGGTTTAATGATGAATGTATAAATGATGTATGAAATTTCAGCCGTTTCTATTACTTCATAAAGTCAATCTTCTTTAAATGAAAGTGTTTAAATTAATTAACGAAAGCTGTATTTAAGCCATTCACGAAATTCATACCATATTTTATGTTCTTTTTTTAAAAAAAAACATCTATAGTTGGAAAACTCCCAAAAATTGTATGCACAATAAAGCACCTAGTTCTGATATTCTCTATAATAACAGCTGTAATTAATTTTCAGCTTAATATATAAATTAAAAAGTAGAAACTTTTAATTATTTATGTAAATTTTAAACCATCGAAAACCTAAATAAATATTTACTAATTTTAAATACAGACTTTCTTATTGATTTGCCTAAAATACTGTATGTATCTGTATATACAGAGTGTCCCCGAACTCTCTGGACCCCTTTTGTGGATATGTTCCTGGGATCTAGACAATCATATTTCACAATATAAACATGGGTCTACGGTGCTTATTTTTTCGTCTGTCTGTCTGTATGTGTTTTTTACATAATACTTAATATTTTTGGAAGTAGAAAAGATATTGAGCTCAAACTTTGTATACATATTTGGTTCGAAAAATTAGAAGTTTTTTTAAATATTTTCAAAATTGCGGCCATTTATAATTTTTAATGTCAAATATCTCAAAAACCTGCTAACTTTACAAAAAATTAAAAGACACAAAAAAGTTTACTTTTATAATGGGAAACACAATGGTGTTTTTTTATTTTGTCTGGAGCTCAAAGGATAACAGATATATTGACCAATAAAAAGGAAAATGTATTTTTTGGTAGTTGTCAACAATACCCAGAATTACTCTAGAAACAAAATATTTTAAAGTTATAATATGAGCTAAACTAATAAGTTATTTGCATAATGTTTCGAGCACTTTCTAAACACAATAAAAAAGCCATTGTGTTTCCCATTAAAAAAGTAAACTTTTTTGTCTCTTGTACATTTTTTGTTAAGTTAGCGGTTTTTGAGATATTTGATATTAAAAATTATAAATGGCCGCCATTTTGAAAACATTTAAAATACTGTTCAAATTTTTCTTACAGTGATAAAAGGTTACGCAACAAATAGGTATACAAAGTTTGAGCTCAATATCGTTTATACTTCTAAAAATATTAAGTATTTTGTAAAAAACACATACAGACAGGTACACGGGAAAATAAGCACCGTAGAAACATGTTTATATTGTGAAATATGTTTGTCTGGATCCCTGGAACATATGCACAAAAGGGGTCTAGAGAGTTCGGGGTCACCCTGTATACTAAACATATATCTTTTCCATAATTATTACAAGTATTACTTCAAAGAGGAATTATAACTATTAGGAAACACTTCGTATTACACTCAGAAGATATATATCGATATGTAAATATATCGATTTTTGATACAAAGAATTTTCTCTAAACATCTTCCATAGTGTATTTTAATATCAAATGTTTAATAATTTACTCCACAATGATCGTTTTTTTATCTCAGACAAAGCAATCTAATTAAATTAGAGTCGACGGTAAATAACTTAATAAAAATAAAATCTTAGCAAAGGTTTAAAAATGACTTTACAGAAATGCGGAGTCGAGGGAGTTGAATGTAGTTGGAGATGAAAAGTTTCATTGTAGGTCAAGTTTTATAAACCTTTAGTGAAATAATGTTATTTAACTCTGGTTTTCTAAAGTGCTTAAATATCTGATACCATAATCTAAGAAATTATACAAAACAATTTCATGGAAGATTTGTATTTAGACTTATCTGTTAAGTAAATATTAAACATTGTATAATATTGCGAGCGCAAAAATGGGATGAAAATTAAATTCTTTGCTGGAAAACTTTCAAAATAGTTTTATTTTTTCTTTGCATTTTATGTTAAATCTAAGTTTTTATAATTATTTTCAAAAACCTTACTACTTCAATATTAATACTATACTTTACATTTACCTTGTTTGCTTTAAGCTAAAGTAAAACTCTTTAAACATTAAAATTATTTGAATTTAATTTCAAGAACTCAAATAAACAATCTGCTACGAACAAAAGACTTAGTATTCTAACGAAACAACTACAAATTTATTCTTAAATGTGTAAAAATCTGTAAACCGAAGTAAGTTTCCGTAGTTGTTAAATTCACAGAAGAACAAGAATGAGTAACTAGCACTGTGCATTTGTGTAGGCTTATTATTGTTTTAATATTATTATTTTGATTAAACATTCAAATTAAAAACAAGGTATACATTTTTATTGTGTTTTAAAAAAAATTTTAAGATAAAATTATCAACGAGGTTTCTGCTATATTTTAAAAGTAATTGCCACTACAACATAATTAATAAAATTTTATAGTTCTGTAGTTTTAAAACTCCCCTTATTGGATCTCTGTAGCATTCACACAATTGGGAGTGGTTAATGGTATCATTCTGAAAGTTGGCACTGTTATAAAGCAAGCCAACTCGCATACTATACAAATATTAATAGTAAAACTAAAAAAAATATTTAGCCATTAATTTTGGGACCCAAATTATTGAACTCGGAGAATAAATATTTTATAATTGTGTCGTTTGACAGGGCTTTATTTAAGAATGTGAAAAATATTTTTCAAGATATTCCCGAAAATGACCCTCACTGAAACGGTACAAAGTTTTAATCTCATTCACTATTTAAAACATGTATCCGTCACTCATCTCACGAATACCAGTAGTGTTATTAAAATAATTGTGAAAAAGATTTAAAAAACTTTAAACGTTTTAAAAGTTTAAAAGTTTTTAAACATTTTTAGTTTTTAATGTTCATAATCTGTATACAGAAACTATCAAGAAATTATTTATATTTGAGAAGAAGAACTACTGCATTATTGATCAATAATGAGATGAAAGGCAGCATGGTCATTCTTATTCTAGCTATCAAAGCAGAAACATATATTAAAAAAAATTAAATAATAATAATAATAAAAACAATATATATAGTACACACTATCAGATCTAAACCTCAAACACAGTAACATGCAAAAAGTAACATCTCAACAACCTAATTTAGGTATGAATTATTGTACCACTCAACAGAAATTAATGCCAATAGATGAGAATTATTCTACAGCAGCCAAGTAAATTACCAATACATTATTCTTACTGCTGAATAATCTAGCTCACAAACCATCAATCTATTCCAACTCCAAATTGATTTCTACATTCGATAAGCAATCCCTCCAACTAAACTTCCAAAGTATCCAGTAAATATATCTGTAACATTTTTTTCAGTGAATCAAATCATAACTCAAACTATCAGTGAAATAAAAAGCTTTTAAAGTGACTTATTCACTATTAACGGACCAACATTCGTAACAGTTTCATAATATTTCCTCTCGTAACTAGATTCTCATTATCGCCCAAATAATAAATCCCTTAATCATTAGTTTTAATATTTCTGTTTGTATATTGTAAGTAATTTAAAAAACAAATCTAAATTCAAAAATTAAATTAAACATTAATTCTAATTACTATTGATAAAATAAAACTTCATTATGTAAGCTCCCGGATTGGAAAATGATAACAATTAAATAAATATGTATAAGTTACCTGTCTGCTGTCATCCAATCCTTGTTTTTCACCTTGAGACAACCGCGGTTTCGGGGCTACCCCATCATCCGGTAACATTAATTAAAACACAAAAACACGAAAATAAAATAAAGTAAAAACGCATCACTCACTTTTATTTGAGATCGTCGTAGAGCATTTTTCACAAACACACGAACATAAATACTATGCACTTAACACAAAACAATAACGCTAAAGTATGTGCACATGTTACTCGGCCGAGGGTAAACGGAATCCTATTTGCAAAAGTATAAAATCCGAGATTTTGAAAACTTCAAGTTACTTGTATTATACTTCCCAGAAACTACAGTTGTAGAAACGTTTGTAAAAAAGTTCTGAAAAATATGTTTTCAATCTATAATAAGGTAAGATTAAATAGGAATATTTTGTTTGGTCGCTTCCTTACAACACAGGTTGTCACCACTAATGCACAAGTAATTGTTGTCATCCATGGTTATTGTTATTGGTCTGGTGGTTAGCATAATGTATTGAGTATATGAAGTGTTCGTGCATTGTTGTTTATACTATCAAATTGGTACAACTTGCATGACTTCTTATAGTGCTAAATATTTGGCGCGTAAGTCAAACTCGCTTCTCTGGTATATTAATTACTCTATGTACGTATTAAGTGATATTATAAAATGATTTACGGATTTTAGGTTGTATTAGTAAAATTAAGGGGATATTTACAAAATGTTTCTCTCAAAGTAGTTGAAAAAAATTAAAAAAATTAAATTAAAGTGTTTTACATAGTGTAAGACTTGTGAATGGGTGACTCTTTATCATGTAAGGTTTTGTATTTTAATTAAGACTACTGTGAAGTTACTTTGAAAGTTTTGGGGGCCCCACCAGATCCTTCTTAAGGATCAAATTTTAGCTTGGCATGTGACGTACTCCTAAGAACTGGGTAGAAATAAGTACAGAGACGTTTTCACTAAATTGTTAAATATATTCTGAAATTTCTGAAAACAGTTCCTACAATAATTATTTTGCACAATTTTTAAATACATACAAATGTGATACAGTTAATTTTTACTCAATTTATAAATCCAAAAATAATGAAATGAAAGTTTACATCCACCTAAGTAGGGCGGTGCTGGTCATTAAACCTCCTGCTCTCTTAACCTTTAATCTATGTATCTTATGTTAATGATTGAATCTAAATTTCTTCTAATTACTAGTACATAACAAAATCTGATATTACAAAATGTATTATATTATTTATAGATACTTACGAAATGTATTATATTATTTATAGATTTATTTGAATGATATTAAGTTGATTTGGTGACTGATCTCGATTACTTATGAGGTGTTTTAGAACCCTCTCTTCAGTTAATGCTAATGAACCAGTCCCAACACAATTATTTATTACAAATGATTATTTATTTTATTTTAAATTTATTTTAATGTTACTTATGATAAAATCCACTAAATATGATTTCGTTTGTTTTTAATTTTAACCCTCGAGATCTGTCTTTACAATGAAATGAAATATTAATGCTACTTACATAATTTTCGTTCCCACTCCCACACACTTTGCACTTTTATTTGATTTTTACAAACTCCACTTTTTATTGACTTTAATTTATTTTACACTTCACTACCGCACTTTATTCCTTGGTTTTGATGGTTCCTGGATCCATTTGATGTATATAACTTGATTGAAAACTTTGTTTAATGATTATAAAAATAATTTATTACTTTATTACTTGAATTATTTATCTTTGGTTACTGATGATGAATTTACTTTATTAAATAATTTATGTAAAATAAAAATGATGCATCTCGAAAGGTTTGGTCTAGGTGTTGATTGATTGAATTTTAGTTGATGACAGACCTCGTGTTCTCTTCAAAATTTCCCCACCACACAGTTTCACGCATTCTAATTTGTTTTTGATTGGACTGTTTGAATTTTATATTGTTTTGATTGGCTTTCCAGTTTTACAGATTTGGCAGTATTTATCGCGTGTCTGCACTCGTTGATTCACACAGAATAACGCAAAGCAGTGTATTTATGTCTTAAGTAATTTAAGCTGGTACATCCGTTGTAACTTCCTGTTGAAATAATCTTACTCACAAAGCTAGTCTGGCCTGTTTATATAAATTCATTTATTATGAATTTATTTAAATTTTATTTTATAATATATTATTATAATTATTTTGTTGATGCTGATGTTAAAGACATTGTGTATTGGTGTTCCAAGTATTGGTGTTTACTTACCAATACTTACAATAGTTTCAATCCTTTACTCAACATTATCAAAATCTATAAATTAGATTCAAGAACACTTTCAAACAATCAGTGTAACCTTTTTTTAAAACTGTAATGATTTCGTTACAACAATCCGTAAACAAAAGTTTAGTTATTCATTTCAATACATCAATATTTTAAAACTCGTTTTTATCCAGTGAATTAAATAATATTTTCCTCTTCAAAACACAGTTGCCTGTCACTGAAAATATATTTGCACATGACAAGTTTTAATAGAAAACTCCGTTCTAAAATTAATTTACTTTCACGTAACATGATGTGTAAAATGTAAGCCTACTGCTGATAAAAATATTCTATCATGAAAAGGGATTACAATTCTGCTTTAAACAGTTGAATATTTTATTTAACAAAACTCTCCAGGGAGCATTTTATGTGGTCTTTTCTTTGAATACGCTGTATTGATTTATATTTGTATTCCAAATATATAATTTGAACCCAGTAAATCATATTTTGTGTCCATATTAAATATATAGTTTAGCTGATTGAAGGTTTTCATTGATAGTAAATTAACCATCTGTTTACTCTAAACCCTACTAAACGTTCATGTAGGATATGTATCAGTTGCATTTCCATTAACAGTGAATTAAATACTTTCAGGTGATTTGTACCTCTAGTTTTTAGAGTCGGTTTGTTAAGGAGTCAACCTACTTTATGCTGGTTCTTTTTAACCTTTACATTTAATTCCTTTCACAATTAAACTCCATTTTATTACGATCTAGAAATGTCTTTATATATTCCGTCTTAGATTTGAGATCATGATTAATCCAATACGTTTTATTAAATAGAAATCACACAACTGTTCCCTGTATAGAAGGAATAGGGTTGTCGTTTGAAGCACTCATAGATATCCTATTGTGTGCACATATGGATTTATAATGCATCTTCATATGAAATTGCAAGATAAAAACAACCATTGATTTATGTGGCATAAGTATACTTAATCACTTTCATCGGATATTTTTGATAAGTCGGAAATTTGTTTTCCCAACAGCTGTTTAATAAAGTGCTTTTTTGAACACTTACATCAGTGCGCAAACTAAACTATTATACATGTGTTCAGCGTCACGTAGTTATATCTCTTTATTTTAATTTATCGCACAGCTAAACAGCTGGAATGCGGTAACGCACTTTTCGCACCCCAGCTGTTTACTTTTCGCACATCAGCTGTTTACTTTGCGTACCGTACGCAAAGTAATCAGCTGATGTAGTTTATGTTTTGAAAATGTTGATTGTTATAGAAATAACCTCTGAAAAACAGATCTTTATAAAAACTAAAACACTAATTTAAAATGTAGTTGTAGGAAAAACGTTGTGTGAATCACGAGTGCAAAGATTAATTTGTCACACTCCATAAACTTTGCCGCCTGAGGCGAAGCGACAAACTCAACTTTGCACCCTAGACACACAACCAACTATTTAGGTAAATACTGTCAGTTTTTGTAATTAATTTAAATTGTTAAGCCATAGTTAGAATGGTAGCCTTTTAAGGTGTACACATTAGTACTCGAGGGGATTCCCGTTGTTAGTTACCATTTCAAATCTGTTTACCACAGTACTCACTGTATTTTCCGGGAAGGTGTTATTTAATAAACTCTCTTTCTCTCTAGACCTGTTGGTGAAAAGAGCCACGTTGATAATTTTTTTTATCTATACAACATTATAAATAGGAGAAATTTATATGCATTAGGTTATCAAAAGTTTCGAATCACTCAGTTCAAAAAAGATACAAAGGAGATTTATAAAAAAAATTTCGTAATTTAAATTAAACCAATATTAAATCAAATTATTCACTGTTTGTTTTATGTAATTGGGTGCCTGCCTCAAGTAAATAGTGTTCTTTTTTAACAAAATAATTATATTTATTTTAGTTACCTAGAAAAACCGATTTTATTTTAAGAGTGTAGATACTTAATTATGCATTATTATAAGAAAATAGTGTTTATTACATTACATATAAAACTGGTTTCTACCAATTATCTTCAGTAAGAGACATTTTGAACATAGACCAATGCTGACTACATAATATATATTATATATATATATATATATATATATATGGATAATAGTTTAGCCAGATAATCATAATTCCTAAAAAGATACAGGTCAGCGGTGTCTCTTCAAGCTGTGTCCCATTTGTCATTGCCATTTATTAATCCGTTTTTTTAACATTCCATTTTTAACATAAAATTCACAATTACACTTGTAAAACATAAAACAATATTTATTTGGTATAAATAGTTTTTAGGTTTTCCGTTTTTAGCTTTCTTTTTCCCCATTACATAATATTTCCATTCTAAAAAATTATATTTATAAAATATATTAAACATTCATACTCCAATATTATTATTACCAGGTCTTTGTTATGGTCTAACAGTTTAATTGGTTCAAACATCATAGCATGGTAAACGCTCCATTAGACTCTCTTTCCTTTCCATAACAGACACAATATCTAGCGCAAGTAGGTCGTACTGATGACGTCACTAGTAGATTGCGAGGTCTACTGTTTGTACAGGTTACACAGACAGAGGGAGGGGAAATGTAAATATTATCAAAGGGAGGGTTGTAAACTGAGGATTTTAAACTGAATTTGAATTATAGTACTACTCTAATAAATATAATTAAAACTAAAAATTTTATATTGTTAATGTTAGTATTTTGTAGATTTAGTTGATAAAACTGAGTCTAAAAAACATTTGTTTTGGTCATAATTAATTGTTAATATATAAAATTAATTGATAATTAATGGTAAAAATCCCAGGTAGGGAAAGGCAGTCACAGGAACAAAAGAGATATTTTAAACAATTTGAAATTGACTGAAAATAATATTTTTTCTATCACCGACTGCACGAACCCTGAGGGTAATAGGACTAGTTCAAACTATATACAATAAATCTTTGTATACACTTTACGTAGTGTTCGGATAAGTTTGACGTCCTGAAATTCTATATTTATTCCGATTGACAATTGAGTATTTTTGTAGTACCTGAAGTGTGTGCCGTTTAGCATTTACTTTTGTGATATACATTCTAATATCATTTTAATAAACCAAGAGTAAAGTTGATATCTCTCGAAATGTTCAAACTAGAGACGGTCCATGCGAACAATAATGTAGGCTACACATTAAAATTAGAATTGAGCCCACTTGGGACAATTATAGTTAAGTTGTAGTATACTTTTTAATTTATGTTAGTGACAAATTTACGTAACATTATTTAGGGTTTTAAAAATGTTATGATTTTCTTTCTATTTCCGTTAAGCCAAACATATTTTCTGGATATTATATTTGCAGAATTTTAAATTAGTAATTATGACATAGAAATGGCTAAGCAGAATAAAACTTTAAGGGGATGTTGCAGTAAAAACGGTTATAAATTAAACATTTTTCGGAATTACTTTTTGTTTTAAATTTTATTCTATATGTTCTAAAGAAAAATACAATGTATGTCACGATTCATCTATATTTATACCACCAAATTTAGCTTTTTTGATAAAGCGCACTCTTTTAGAGACATTTACTTTTTAATTTTATCATATTTTTCGTTTTGTTAAGTTCACTATGAGATTTGTTTGTAAATGTAATCATGGAATTTTTTAATATTATAAAACTGAAAAGATGGAATTAAAAGCATGGGAAAACACAGCATTTAAAACTTAAATTACCCAGTTGTCTGTTTCAATGAAGTGAACTTGATAAGCGGTACTTGAATAGAACTTTTCGAAAGTTTGAATTTCCGTGTTTTATTTTAGAAAAACATTTATATTTCTAAATAACAACTTGTACTACAAGACTGGAGTTTTTAACACTTTTTCTGCAGGTGTTCTTCATATTTTGGTAAATTTATGTTTGTATCATAGAAGAAAAGCAATAATAATAATGGTACAAAAAACAAATAAAAAAAGTTTTAATTGGCTCATACAAAAATTACACATTGTACCACCATAGATCTACCTAAATTTCTAAAAAAAATCATACTCTTTAAAATAACACAACAATAAAACCAATATACTTTAAGGACTATCAATTTCGAAATACCTCTGAAAATCGGTCGAACTTTTACGTTTTAACTTTCGTACCTATTATAACATACAAAAAAGAACAAACCTATATAATGCAAATTTAAAAAAAATCGTTTCATCGTAAAATCCCCTTAACAAAGCTCACTTTAACTAAGAGATGTTCATTTCTAACAAATGCTGAGTTTCTAACTGATAACTTATTCTAGGAATATAAGCTAAACTTTGCGTCTGTTACATTGTATTGTGCCAAGATAAACTATACAATTTAATTAAAGTGTGTTGTTATCAATGTTTGTTATACGAAGGTATATTTAAGTATGTCCAATGGTTAGTAACCTAACGAGACATAGCGCCAATTTAAGGCATCTAAATGTAGATTTTATATTCAAACGAAGAATACATAATTGAAATCACGTTAACCAGCTTTCGGTTTACCAATTTAATTAAAACTATATCTCGTAATTCAATCAGTTAAAATATTCTCCCACATGTTTCAGCATTCAATAAATGTATTCTGTTACTGCAGATTCAACGGCGAATATGTAAACTGTAACCCTCTTAACTTTATTATGTTAAATAATTCATACTGAGCTCATTTAGTGTTATTATTTTTATTCTGAAATGAATATTTAAAACCATTCTCTGCTTTATGTAAATATTCATAACTAAGCTAGTGCTAGTGTAGTGCATAACACATTAGTTATTCAATTCAAAACAGAGATTCAAGTCTCCGACAATAAATAAGCGGGCGACAGGTTGAAATAAAAACTCTTTTGAAAATATGTTTATTTTAAAACCTTAACATGGTATATTAAGGGTCAGCCACTTTCTAATTATCACATAATTTCACTTATCGTACTTGGAGATATAAGGCCGTTATAAATTGTCAAATGTTTTTAAAAAGTTAATGAAACTATAATTATTATAAACTATCTTTATTATAAAAGAATCACTTTTATTACTTTCAGTCACTCGATTTTCAGGCAATAAGTCTCGAACGACAAAGAAGTAAACACTTTGTATAAATTCAATTGTATATTTCCTGAAAATTTAGAATTTTTATTGTTGGTAAATTTTGCAACTCCAAGTTTACCTACTTAAACAAGGGACTTATTTTATAGTACAAATTTAATAACAACAAACAAATTAAATTAATTGTTATTAATTGTTTTTGTTGTTTTACTAGAACAATGTTGCAAAATAATAAATTGTGTTATAAATATCTAGAGGATATCACAAATTGCATGTTTACCTTTTTTGACAAAATAAATTGTTAAATCAGGCCCAATTTATTCTAATTCCAACGTGCTAAAACAGTATAGATTAGCTTTTTTTAACAGTAATTAAAAACTATAAAATGAATAGCTGATTTTGGATTATACTCAATCTCAGTTCTGTTCCACTATATTTCCAACTTGCTAAAACAGTATAAATTGGTTTGTTTATAAACGGCTGTTTTGATCGCTTTATTTACTATTTCGTTGTTATTTTGTAACCAACATGGCAACCCATAAGACCCTATGTTAAAATGTCTCAACTTTTAAATTATATTTTCTAAAAAAAATGCGTTTTTACACGAAATACAACTATATGGGTGTACTTAAAAATCAAAACTACAAATAAATACAAAATTTCTTTGAATTCGTTAGAGCTGTTTTCGAGATCCGCGACAGATACAAAGATAGATAGAAGAATTGCTCATTTAAAGTAATAGGATATATTCGTTTATGGATTTTGAAAGAAGAGATACCTATTTGTTTAACTTCAGAAACATTCGGACATATTCTTATAACATAAAATATATAAACATATTCTATTATTAACTTCTTCACCATAATATAAATAACTTCTAACCATTTGAGCTATAAAATAAAAAAACTATTAAAAGATAATATTTGTCTTTAAATATATAATAATGAATATAAATAAAAAAAATTAACAAATAAGCCTACAGTTTTATAATCCTTATAACTGACACATTTACCGAGTTAAAAATCCCCCCTAGCGTAATTAGTAGGCCCCTAGATAAAGTCTGTTGTTTTTAAATATAATATTTTTTTTAAATTATGTATTTCTGATGTGTATCTAATTAATCTGCCTGCCATTTTTCACGGGTGCTTACTATTATAAACATTATAAAAGAAAAATTAAAAACAAATTGTAGAAGTTCAGTTGCCAGAAAGCTTTTGTTCCTCTTGTTTTCGGGTTGTATTCAAAACAAAATGGAAGTAGTTTAATGTAGACCATAAAAATAATCTTCACAAGATTTTATTTATTGTTTATTTATATTAAATTTTTAAGTGTATAAACTATACATAAAATGGTAAAACAAAACTTTAATTTAAATATAAACTATTAAAGACAATTTATAACAGATTAATACCAACTTATACATTTCCATGAATTCTAACTTTTTAATGTAATTCATAAGTTAGTGACACTTTAATTACAAGTTCATGCAAAATTATTTATTTTATTTAGGAGAAAAATTTTTAAAATACACATTTGATTGTTAATATTTAGTTTTATTTATTGTTATGATATATATTGAATACACGTTAAACACTGAATTTAACTGTCTATTTGAAACCAATTAATAAATATTTTTTAATAGAAATTTACAACTAAAAACAATTGTGAAAAATGATTGTCAAATGGTATGTTCATAATTTTGTTAATGTAATTTCAAAATATTTACATGATTTTAATTATAAAACTGCTTAAACAGGTTTTAGGGCAGAGGTGTTTCTAAATTTAATATATATCCCATTTAAAATTATCACACTCGGAGATTAGTGAAACACTAGAAAATATGTTGAAAAAAAAGGATAACATTTTATAAATGTAAGTTCCAAAAAGAGTTGTTGATACTCATATAAATAAGTAACATTTAATTATTACTCAAAATCTAAAAAATATCATGTACTAAACAGATAAGCATAGTAATGTTTAGTTAAAATAAAACCTGAACACAAAATCTCAAAATAAAATACACAAATAAATTTGTGGGATTTTGTGTTCAGGTTTTATTTTATATAGTTATTTTCTTTCATAACTAAAGAAAATAGTAGTTATTTTCTTACAAGTCAAGCTCATTAGCTTTGTATAGTAATGTATAGTATTGCTCAATGTAGAGGGATATGGAGCATAAATTATTGTTGTGAGATATTGTTGTAATTAAATCAAGACACCCAGCTAAACCATCAATAGAATAGATGGAGGATATAGAATTTTATTACAATAGATCAGAGAAATTACTGAAATATGGCGAACAAGGTGAAGTTAAGATCATGCTCTACTCTAGTTGATTGGTATGACAGAGGGAGGAGAATTTGTCTCAACTGTCATGTCGTCATTAAGGGTCATAGCAGCGTATCGGCTATAGAGAGGCAACTCTACTTGATGTAGTACATCAGTCAATAGAGTTCCATTAATTGGGAGACTTCTCCATCGCTGGCTAGTTTACTGTAGTTTTGAGAGGAGATTTATAGGAAATATATTTGGACCAGTAAGAGAGGGAAATTTGAATATTAAAAACAAAGATAATACATCTAAATCTATATATATAAAAGCGAAAACCACTCACTTACTGACTCACTCATCACGATCTCTCAAAAAACCAAAGAACGGATTGGAATGAAATTTGGTATATAGCTTCCTCTAGGGTGCTTGCTAAAAAAGGTTTAAAAAAAATCCAATTTTTAGGGGTGGTTTGGGGGGTCAAAGTTACTAAAAATTCCCATAAGAAATACATAGTGTAATATATTTACTGATATATTTGTTTTGTTAATATATATGTAACTTTGATATGGCTACCAGTGCAAAGCCGGATCGGGCAGATAGTTAAATATATACTAAAAAGAAAAAACATACTGCTTTTGTAAAGCAGCTGATATGTTAGGACATGTGGATTGTATTGCGCAGAACAAAAATAAACAAACATTTTTAAATTAAAAAATGGATCTACAAAAACAAGCGGAAAACTGAGATTGATTTGAGTGCAAGATGTAAAGAGATCGATGTACACTTGAAGATGCTGAAAGACGTCAACGCCAATAAAAGAGAATATTTAGTTAATTTTTCATTGTAAGATTTTTTGATAAACTAAGTGATTATTAAAACGAATATAAATAGATAGAATTTAATATAGGCGTTAACTAAAACACATTATCCTAAAATGACATCTTAGTTTTAAAGTCTGTTAAAAATGTTTGTAACATTTTTATTTGTCATAATATTTTGGGCTTGTATTAACCTAGTTAACAATTTACAACCGTATGCCAAATTTAATACAAACCTTTTATAAACAAGTGAGTCACATAAATGAGAAATTTATAGAACTGTACCCACAAAAATAATACAGTCAAACCAACAATCTCAGTTAGATTTACAGGTCCGACTATGAAACAACTATGCCAAGCTAAAACAATGTGTACAGTATCGATGACCTACTTAAAGTCCCGGGGGCAAATACTCCGGCGTTAAACTCTCTTTCATTCCCGTGACAGACACAATATCTGGTACAAGTAGGTATTACTGCTGTCAGTAGTTGCATGCTATCCTGTTTGTACAGTTTGCAACAGGACGCAGGGAGAGGTTGTATGCACTGTCAAAGGGTGGCTTATAAACAGAAGTGGAAGCTGCTACATTCAAGAGATTAAAGCAGTCACAGTTTTATTACAGAGTTTGATTCAGCCATGAATAAAACTCCAAATATATTTCACCACTGTCAGTTAGCTTTTGCAATTATTTTTGTTCTAATAGAAGACAATAGGTGTATAAATACATTGTACACAAGTAAAATAAGGTTAAATCATAAACTATGTTTATTATCATTTAAATAAACGGTATCAGGAAACTGACACATACTTTCTCCCTCATTTTAGGAACTTAAATTTTTAAGAGTAATTTTCCCATAAAAGTCCATAAAATAACGGAAAACCCAATTTTTCTTAAAAACGGCTTGAACGATTTTGATTAAAATTTTACAGTTTATAGTACTTTATGTCCCTAATAAACTGTAAAATTTTAATCAAAATCGTTATAGCCATTTTTTGAAAAGTTGATTTTTCCCTTATTTTAAAGATTTTTATGGGAAAATTACCCTTAAAAATCAAAAATTCACAAAAATGAAAAAACACCTGGAGATACCGTGGATTAGTACCTCTATACCAAATTTAATCAAAATCGTACGACTGGTTTAGGCTCTAGGTCTGATAACATCCACACACACACCCCGACACACAAACCCCCCCCCCCCCCCCACCCACACTCATCACTCCGAAAACCACTTTTTTAGGTTCAGGTGGACCCAAAACGGATATTTCCACCAAAAACTCAAACTCGAAAATTTTGACGAATTCAATACCGGTACTTTCTCCATTTACTATGGTATAAGGGGAGAAAGTAAAAATAGAATAAAACACAAATCGAAAATGTGTGGCGAAGGCGATTTTTGTGATTTTGAAAATAATTTTAAATTAAATAAACGGTAGCGGGAACTGGCACATACTTTTTCAAAAACATATTAAAATTAATAAACAGATTCACTGTGACTTCATAAAATTGTAGGAGAGGTGATAATAAAGTTGGAGATTAATTAATAAATATGATTATTATTAGCTAGAGAGAAAACTATTCGATCGATTTCGAACAAATTGTACACCAAACTCATAAATTAGGTATGTATACATGCAAGAAAAAGGTTTTGAAAAACAACCCCCTCAAATCAGTTATTATTATTATTTTACAAACGAGAACTTTTAGAAAGATGAGGGGTTTTGCATATGGTAGGGTACATTAAGGGTTACAAATGAGCCAAATTTTATCAAAATCGTTAGAGCCGTTTTTTAATAAAAAATAACAACAAATGTTTTGGGGGGGGTTTGGCCAAAATGGGGGTTGTTTTTCAAAAAATGTTCAAAACCTTTTTTTTGTGCTTCTATACAGGACAAATGTTTATGTCTGGTGCAAATTTGTTCGAAATCGATCGAATAGTTTTCTCTCTAGCTTTGTATACAAACAGACATACAGACAGACATTTTGTAAAAGACCACTTTTTTTGACTCAGGTGGTCCGAATACGGATATTTCCACAAAAATCTCAACATCGATTTTTTTTTCAATTACTATACTTTCTCTATACTATTAGTATAGCGAGCAAGTAAAAGGTACTTTTTGATCAGTTTTATGTATAAGAAACTTTTTCACATAAAATGTAGAGATAAGAGAGACTTTTAGCTTAAACATTATTCTGTTTATCAGGAGTGAATATTTTCATTTGTACTATCCTCGAATGGTAGTTACTTAATTCGCTTTAAATCAACTATCGATCTTGTAGGGTCTCTTATTTATAGAACATAATTTGAACACAGAATTTTACCACTAGTACGTTCAATAACTATTCAGTTATAGTTTGATTATTGTAGCTCGTGCATCACTGAAGATGGCTACTTTGTCGTTGAAACGCGTTTGATTTAATAAACGTATTATTTGTGAGATTGTGTGTTCAAGTTTTATTTTATAAATATATATTTTAACAAGAAATACAAGATATTTACTTGTAATGCCTTTTATATTGATCGACCCTAAACTACTATGAAAGTACATATACATATAAATAAAATTGAAGTGTCTGTCTGTGGCTTCAACATATATCATTTTGTTTAAGCTCATATGGGTATTACCTCATAACCAAAATCTAAACATGCATTTTTTAATTTGTTTTCTCCGGAATGGCTGAACAAGTTTTGACGAAGCTTTAATTAGGATGTAGAGGACTTTTTAAAGAATAATGTAGGCTAATTTTACCCAGGAAGTATTTAGTAGGGTTCCTATTAAACAAATGTAAAAATTATGAAAAATAAATTTTTGGTTGTGGGGTAGACTGCTGATCTGGATCAAATTGCAGACTTTTTTGGTTAGGCTTCTACTCAACCAACACAAATTTCATGAACACATTTACATTTATTACTATAACAATCTACTTTACAAATTTAGAATCGGTTTTTTTACAACCGACAACGTTTTCAGGGTAGGTTTATTATATAAGAATCCTGTCATTCACACAAAATTCTGGCCCTACTCCGTATGCGTCAGGATCTAGGATAACGCATCCCCATGACCTCACCATGATTCAAGTGCCTCTGTCCTAATCAATCCTTCATGTCAGTGAAAATATCAGACTATAAAGTACTATAACCTGTTTTCATTTACTTCACAACGAGTAGCTACCAGTATTGGTGAGCGAAGCTAGAATGGGGAATTTTTAAATAAACAATCATTATAAGCAAATTTAAATTAACTATTTTATACACTCATGATAAGTGGATGAAGTTTGCTTTGACTCTGGGGGAAACTATTTTTGTAGTTGTATGCAATATGCTTATGTTGAAAATGCTAAAAGGTTGTAGTTAAGATAAATGTACAGTTATTTAAAAGTGTTTGTTGGAACGAATTTTTAAAATGCCATATACCTCTACATAACACTCAAATAATAACATATACTCTGTTTAAACTGAGATGGTTTGCTTTTGAATACTGTTCGCACTGTCTTTGAATACCAAATACATACTTTAGAATTTATCAAGTCTTATTTAAAATAGTCTGCTTTATTAGTTCTATAAATACAAAGTAAACCCTCCAGATAAATGAGCAACTAAAAGGCCAGGAAGTAATTAAACACAATTTCACTAAATATAATGAATCATTATAACTAAGTGTTTGCTTACCACAACTGACTACTATCATGCAAGTACACGTTAAACTACTGAGTTTTAATGTAAACACCTGCTTATACTTTTGTAGCGTTTCAGCAACTTCTTCATAAATATTTTACATTTTATAACGGCGTCATATCTCCAGGTATGATATTTTAATTTGTGTGATAAATAGCAGTGGGACGACCTGTAATGTATCATGTTATGGTTTTGAAGTAAATTAATTTTCTAAACAGAGTTTTCTGTTAGATCCTGTCACCTGAAAATTTATTGTGCGAGACTTGCATCTCTGTTGTGAGGGAATTATAAATGTATAGTGTACTGCACTAGCAAGGGCTGAATTATGAATATTCACACAAAGCAGAGAGTTGATTTAAGTATTCTGTTTAAAAGGGAAAATAATAAATAAAACATTATAAGCTGAGTATGAATTCTGAAACATAATAAAGTTAAATTGATTGCATTAAACAAATTTGACAATAATTACTGTAATATGTAGTAAAATAACAAATTAATTGAGCTCTAAAACATGTGAGAGAATAAATTAATCAGATTTACGAGTATAATTTTAATACAATTGGTAAACCTAAATCAGTGTTCGGTGATTTTAATTAAGTTTTAGCAATAATGGTTTAATTGCTTGAGTATAATATCGAAATTTCTAGACCATAATTAGTTAGATGTGCTAAAAGGTTATAATTGAACATATTTAAAATTATTTTTGAATAGTAAAAATTGAAACGACACACTTTTATTAAATAATTCAATACTTATGTCCAATCTGAGCGAGAAAAGTTGAAGTAGAGCTGTCGTATACAATTCATTGTTGATTGAAGTTTTAGCAGATTTATTTACCTTTATGAGTAAGTACATGAAGAAAGAAAATTGGTAAATGGTGAGATTGTTGTATGTAGAAACGAGTTTTTTTTAAATAACAAATTATTTAGAGAATTTTTTCAAGTTTTATTTTTCTGTCTTAAATAATAATACAAATTATGCAATAACAGTATGTGGTAAGGTTTTGGTGTAATTTTACACCAGGTATGCTTAAGGGGGTCACTGCACCCTATCTTCCACCAAGTTAACATATGTCCCTTTTTCTCAACAACTAATAAAGATATCGTATTTCAGTTTTTCCTGGAAATATATGCCTTTTTACATATGTGGAAACTCTAAATTTAGTTTTTTTACTAATTTAAAAGAATAAAACCTTTTTTGAATTTAAAACAATCATAATTATATATATATATATATATATATTTTTTTTTAAAAAAAGGCCATTTTTATTTTTCAAACTATATTTGAGTTTCCAGTAATCGGGGTAGGTTTGATAAGTGTGCACAAAAATTTCAAGCAGATACCTTTGGTAGTTCGTGAGATAAAGGGGCATTTGTCTTTAAAAAATCGAATTTTCGGAAATCGCTGTAGAAGACACTGAAGTTCCTGTTTTAAGCTGAAAACCCAAGAACATGGTCTCATTCAAATGTAAAAAAAGTAGGTTTAAATGTTTGTATCATATCATTGTTGTTTATCATTGCAAACGGAAAAAAATAAGCTATATCATAAAACAAAGAACTACAAAAAAAAATTTCCTGTGCACTGACCTCCTTAACTGAAATGATAGGAATATCAATGTTAACACATTTCAATTAATCCAAGTGGTGGTAATTATACGCACCGCTTATATGAAGTATAAAGTATGCGATAACTGACCTAATGTAGTCCGAAATAGACTTGATTCGTATTTTAAAGTGCATATCTTTGTACCATCCCTTCTTTTGAACATTTGGAGGGATAAAGCTCCATCCTTGGTTTAGTAGTAAAAGTTTTGATTTTATATCTTGAAAGTAAAACGCCACGCCGCACACATTTCACACACGACTCTTCAAAATCAACAGTTTGTAGTCCAACTTGACTTGGAACAGCAGCTTCCCTCTAACCCGAGCTCTGCATACAGTTTATAACCCTCCCTTTTAAAATGTTTACATTTCCTCTTTCTCGTACCTCTGTCTGATGTAAACTGTACAAACAGTAGAGCATGCAATCTATTAGTGACGTCATCGGTACGACCTACTTGCGCTAGATATTGTGTTTGTTGAGGAAAGGAAAGAGAGTATATTGGAACGTTTACTCTTTTAAGATGTTTGAACCTATAATACTTCTAACATGTTAGTGGTAGAAATAACAATATTAATAATAGTGGGTTATGATATTGTAATAATATACAGAGTGTTATCAAACTCTATGCACAAATTTCAGGACATTTTCTTTTTTGTCAAATGAAACGCAAAATCTCTATAACCATGGTTGTATGACATTTTTACCTAAAAATTAATATTAAGAAAACTGCAAAATTTATTTAACCAACTGTTTGTTGAATATTGTTTGCCCTAGGTTAAAAACATGTTTAAGCAATTATCTTTTTACGTTTAAAAATTAATTCCATTAAAGTTTTTTTACTTAGTATTACAAAAACATTAATCATTTTACAAAAAATTCTAAGAATAATATTTGTTTGTAAATATCATGAGAAATCCCAATGAACTTATTTTGTAGAGCCAGTTAGAAATATATTGTAGATATTATCAATTTAGTTTTACCACAAACGCTAAGAAGCCACAATGTTTAAAACAAACTTTAAAATTTAATGTACTTTGCTGTCTGAGTTTTTGTTTAACTGTGATTGTAATGTGATGGTTATCATGGTATAAACATGTATTATTTCTTTATTCATACAATTTTAGCATTTTAATAACTAACTGTGTTTATTTAAACTGCAATTCTTACAATTTTTGAACCTCAAAATAAATTTGAATTTAAATATAGAAGGAGCATTTTAGTATCTATCATAGTTCTAAGCAGTGCGTTTTTTTTTTAACTAAATGCTAAATATCCTAGTTTAGTAACTTTCATAAAACAAATAAATTAGGCAACCAAAAAATCTTTGCTATATTAAAATCAGAATTGCTTTTATATATAATATGTTTAAAAACATAGTTTTACTTTTGACGTTAAACGTAATTTACATTATAATTAATTCAGTTTGTTACGATCATAGTTTGTTTTATTTACATCAGCGATTTTATAATACACTTTACTTAATAATAGGTGAGAAAAAATGCTACAGGCAAAAGTATCAAATATTTATTTGTTGTTTTAACCTCAAATTTGTCACACATCAAAATACAATGATAGCAAGGTTCAAACCTAATCTCAGTAATATTTACAAGATTTAATGCTCTGTAGAAAGGAAAAACCAAACCTGAACAATATCAATGACCTGTATAAATTCCAAGAGATTAATATACTAGCATTAGACTCTCGTTTCCGTACCAGACAAAGCACATGTAGGTCATCTTGCTGAAGTCACTATACTGGAATCTCTCCTGTTTTTACAGTTTGCAGTAGGTAAAGAAGTAGAATGTAAACACTATCAATAGAATGTTGAATAAACGGTATCAGGAAACTGACACATACTTTCTCCCTCATTATAGGAACTTAATTTTTTATTTTTAAGAGTAATTTTCCCATAAAAACCCTTAAAATAACGGAAAAACCAACTTTTCTCAAAAACGGCTCAAACGATTTTGATTAAAATTTTACAGTTTATAGTACTTTAGGTCCCTAATAAACTGTAAAATTTTAATCAAAATCGTTACAGCCATTTTTTGAAAAGTTGATTTTTCCGTTATTTTGAGGGTTTTTATGGGAAAATTACCCTTAAAAATAAAAAATTCACAAAAATGAAAAAAACGCCTGGAAATACCGTGGATTAGTACCTCCATACCAAATTTCATCAAAATCTGACGACTGGTTTAGGCTCTAGGTCTGATAACATCCACACAGACACACAGACACACAGACACACATACAGACACACACACAGACATCACTCCGAAAACCACTTTTTTAGGTTCAGGGGGACCCAAAACGGATATTTCCACCAAAAACTCAAACTCGAAAATTTTGACGAATAAAATACTTTCTCCATATACTATAGTATAGGGGGAGAAAGTAAAAAAAACTAAGGTAGAGAGATTATTAGATTCAAACGTGGAATAAAAGAAGTAGATAATGTTTTCTATGGAAACATTTAATATTAAATTTACTTTCATACAAATGTTATAGAGAATCTTAAAATAGAACGTGAACTAAAATTGTATGTTTAACCACAGTTCTAGTGCTTTTATAGAAAGTTGCAGCTTTGTTTCAGTGGTCTCGTAGTTCCAAAATGCGCTGGAACGACAAAGTTCCAAGGTACTCCATACGACAAAGGTTGTAAACAATTAATAATAAGATAAGAAAATACATTATTAGAACATTTTTTCGTAAGGATATTACGTTCTAGTTACACAGGTAATATAAGTGACATTATTGTACTGAATCTGATTAATTAAATCATTGAATACATGTCTCATATTATACTTTGCTATAAAAGACAAAGTAATAACTGAGAACTGAGTTTAAGGAAAACTGGAATTAAATGTTCTTGGTATAACAAGAAAGAATTAATAAATGCCATTCTGAAGAATTTAAAATCCTACTTGAAAATATGTAATAAGGTAAGATATAAATATGCTTATAACTTTTTTCCAATAAAATTAATTAATTTTACTTAATTTAAACTGTACGAATTCTACAACATTCTGACTATATGTTTATAAGTTTATTATAATAAGCTAAAATATTTGTTACAAACACGCATATTAAAATTTGTAATTAAAGTTTAGTAATTAATTGAAGTATCTTAGCAATATTGAAATTTTCTAAATTCTCCCTAAATTAAATGAATGGAGTATCTGTTTCGTAAATAAGTTAATATGTTTATTCCTTTACCTCAACTAAATTTCTCCCTCTAAAATATATTATTTTTACTTTTACACAATACATGTTACGATTAAACAATGTGACACTAAATCAGAGTATTTGCTTCGTGATATATTAATTTGTATGCACTACTTTTATAGGAAGTTGCAGCTTTGTTTCATTGGTCTCGTAGTTCCAAAATGCGCTCGAACTTCTGGGTTACATACAAAATTATAAAGTACTACTAATACTTACAGTTGCTTAGTTGAATATTGTTATAAACATCATTAAAAAATAATTTCTGTATAACTATGGAAAGTTTCTCCCTTGTTTTGCAAATTCACGAAACGGAGATAAAACTGATATTTAAATTTTCAAATAGTTTCTCTTTTCATACGAACCAAAAATATATCGTCTTATTTCACATTCACAATAAACTCATTGTAAACTACATTATGTGTGTAAATAGGTCTTAGATTTCGTTTAGTTTTTTTAATGTTAAAAAGTTTTAGTAATAATTTTACAATATTCGACTAATACACAATACCTATATTAAAAACAATACAATTTCTTCAATATTAAACTGAATTCTGTAAAACGTGAATTAATAAAATGCTAAGCAATTGACGTACAGAATACAGACATGGAATGCGTTACATAACCTTCATTTAATATTTTTTGGTACTCAACGTTCTGTGACTTATTCTGTTAACGACAAATACTAATAAATCATAATTTTAAGTCGTTTAGGTTAACTTTAATCATTACAAAAGTTATTTCAACTCAACATTCGAAATGCATTTATTGCAAGAGTTATATATAAGGCGAGGTGATGAAATGTACAACTTTGATTTATTTTAAAATGCATACTCCTAACAAACAGTCACATTTATTTCTTAAGTTGCTTAATTAAGTCTCTTTAGTTGAGGAAGAGTTAGAATTCATTAGCATCAAATTTACTTGAGTAGCAAGGAGTAAATAATTTACGTATACATAACTAAGCAGATTAAAATTATTTAGATCTTAATAGAGTTAATTAAGTATTAAGTAAAAACTAATTAGACCTTATACTTCCTTTATGTATCCGTTTGTTAAATCTCGAAGTGAAATGATGTGTACTAACAAATGCCATAAAATCAAACGTGAATTAATTGTAATTGTAATGTAATTTTTGTTGTTTTTTCGTACAACTATTAACAAAACATGTGCCAAATATTGGGAAGTTTACAGTAGTTGTAATTCTAAAATATAGATATATTTTAAATGTCTAGTTTATCTCGTGGAAGTATGTCAGTGTTGGTACATATTCGGACATGTAGGCAATGTATAAGTAAGATTTAAATTAACACCTGATTTTATACCTTGAAAAAATTGTATTTTAAATTTTTATTTCATATTTTTTATTAGAGAAGGGACTAAGTAGTAATGTTTGTACTTTTAAACTTTTATTATATATAAATCCGGTTATTTCGTACCAGTTGTAATAATTTTGAGAATATAAATATTATTGTCCAACTCTTTTTTGATGTTATTATTTATATTTCACTTCTGTTTAGTATGATGTGCGTAATGTGCCAAATTATGTGTTTTGAGAAAGAAAGATGATATTGCAATAATTTATTCTACTTACAAATATTACTAAATATTTTACTACAACAACATTTTGTTTAAGTGTTTTTATAGTGTGTGTTACGTGTATTTATTTATTATGACTGTGTTTGAATATCTGACGATGACATCATAGCAATGTCGAAACCGGTAATTTAAAAAACAAGCAAGGATTGTGACGGAGCATATAAGATAATAAACAAATTTTAATATTTTAAATTTTACTACAATTTATTTAAAACTCGCAAAAACCCCCAGCAACATTAAATCTTCTAATGTAATTTAAGTTTACGACTCCCCCGCTAGTGTTTGCCAACAAATGTATAAAACGTAGTGAGTGGACATTATGCATACAAAGCACTTCCATACTTGAACCAATTAGCAATAAATTCAAGTAGATATCATCAATTTACTTTTACAACATACACCAAGCTGGCGTATTATATAAATCAAGGTCTTTGGCATTTTGTACCTTGGATTTTGTCTGTTGTTGTGTGATCATGTTGTTTAAACTCAGATTTGGTTATTCAGTATTTTTTGCACTGGAACAAAATTTATAATTTTACATTAATGTTATTACCAATTTGTAAGATTATAAATAGATTGATTTTTTAGGGATTTAAGATTAAAGCTGAAGTGAGTTACAATAACTTGTTGCTTTAAATTCTAAATACTTTATAAACCATCTACAGTTTGCTTTATTTCTCCCTCATGCCCTCTTAACATACACACACAAATTTAATAGTTAACATTTGGAGATAATAAATTTGTGTAACTGATTGTTTTTTGAATTGCCATTGTATTTTTTGTTAAAATATACTATTTTAGACAGAAAATTAAATTGTATATACTAAATTTACCCTTTAAAAATGGTTACATAAAAAACATTTTCGTTAATATAATAATAAATCTGAAGTTATGTTATGAATTATTTAATTATAATTTTGTTAATCAAATATATGTATTGTTTGTTACCTTTAATTTATTAATTTATGTATATTTTGTTTATATTTATTTTACTAGTATTCCCCCGTGAAAAATTACAGGCAGATTAATTAGATACATATCAGAAATACATTATAAAAAATAAGTACTATTTAAAAAACAACTGACTTTATCTACGCCTACCTATTTATGCATCCGTGGATTTGTAAATGTGTACAAATAAAACGATTATACAACTGTAGGCCAATTTGTATATCTAAAGAAAGATAAAACATATTATATACATAGATCAAATGATTTCTAAGTTATTAATCCTATAATGAATAAATTAATAATCGAATATGTTTTTATGTTATACGAAAATGTTTGAATGTTTCCGAAGCTAAATGAATAGGTATTTCTTCTTTAAATTTGTACAAACGAATGAATTGATGATAAAATATTGTATTTATATTCAGTTTGTAAACTCGAAACAAATCTTCTAACGTATTATAGCTTACATTAGTTCTATAACTCATATGATTAAAAAAATCCACTTCACAAGTAATTACAATGATTGAAGTTGTAAACATAACCCCAAAGTATAATCTACGCTGGGTTTTGTTTAAGTATACAGGTGATGGGTGAAATCAGATGTTATATTATATGTTATTCACGTACGTATATGTACGTACGGACGTACACTCGCTTTTACAGGAGTTCATCTTGATGTCAAAATGGCAAAACACTTTTTTCATTTTAGTCAAATTAGTAACTTTACATGTAAAAAATATAAAATTTTTAACTATGATTAAAAATTACAAATGATAATATAAACTGCAAAAACACGCTATTTTACTATTTGCTGTCCTTTAAGGTTAAACGGAAGCTAGGTTATAACTGATTCAGACTATATTTTAATGATACTCAAATTTAATACCGGATTTGATAGAAAGCACAATACAAACTTCGGATGTTGTATTTGTATTAGGCTATAAATTAAATACAATCATACATTATTGTATTTGAAGCAATAAAGTCTCAAATTAGCCTACATAGTAATTATTCAAAGTATGGAAAATAATTACTTGTGCCTCACAGAGATGATCCAGGACTCCCCGGATAACCCCTATACTCTGTCCAGAGCCTTCAGTCCATCTGAAGTGAGGACCATTGGACGTCTATTTTGTCTCAAGTATTTAGTATTTAGCACAACAAATTATTGTAACCCACTTAAACTTTACTTCTAAAATCGCTAAAAATCCCATTAGCGTGTTTGCTTTTAGTTTGATTAAATAATTCCCCTATACAAGGTTTTATGAAAAGTTTAATTAAATAAGTCCTTACATTCTACATCCTCATTCCGAAGTACAACAGTTTGGGAAAAGATACATTTGGAGTGATCTATTGGAGTGTTTAGTAAAGTGTTAAAACCGTTTTTTTTTTTTTGTGAGTGATGGTTTTTATTTTACTTTTAAATTTAATTGAGAGAAATCACCTTTTATTAAAAATTTTATAAAATTGGGATTGTATACAGCAGTAAGTTTTAGATAAATATAATTCGTCTTAAAATGAAACTAGTTATAACATTTAAGTAGAAAGTAAATAGTTTGTATTTCAATTTCGATTTGTTTGTAGTGTCTACTCTTATAAATTATTATTGTTATAAATTTAAGAATTAGATGTAATTAATGTTCGTTAACATTTTAATTTCGTATATAAATTATTGGCAGGAACTATTTATATTATTAAGACAATTAGCACGAGTCACCTGGGAGCCTATTATGACAACAATGGTGTTCACTCCATTCATATAATTATGCCGAATTAAGTAATTCTACCAATCTTACATATTGGGAAAAACTTTACATATTTACACATAGGAATACGAATTCGTGTTTGTACCGTAAAACATTCCTATTTAGAACTGTACACACAAAATACATAAACAACGAGACTGAAAGCGAGCTTCAAACATGTGAATAGATTTGTATTCACAAGTGCCGTTACTGCGATCTGTAGCAACTAAACAGAACTAAACCCTTGTGCAATATCAATGACCTACATTCCCCCCGTCACAGGGTTAAATAAATATCCCAGCGTTAAACTCTCTTTCCTTTCCGTGACGGACACAATATCTAGCACAACTGGGTCATACTGCTGACGTCACTAGATTAAAACCTCTCCAGTTTGTATGATTTACATCAGACAGAGGAGAAGGGAGGAGAATGTAAACACTATCGATTGGAGCTTTACAATCTAAAAGGGAAGCGAAGTTTTTATATTCAAGCGTTGATTAACAAACTGATTATGTTTTCTATGGACAATTAAATACTAAATGTGATCATATAGATATTATAAGAAATCGTAAAACGAAATGTCAAGAAAATTTTATGTTTAAAAATAATTTCCGTTTTTGTAGAAATTGGATTTGTTTAACCCTGACCTCGAAGTCAAACATGTCGATATTACGTAACTGCTGCGTTACGTAAAAACCCTTTAAATTTGTTCTTTCTAATGCATGAAAAAACTAGATACGTTGAAAACAAGAAAGTATTTGCGAGGGAATCTTTTAAACAATATTTCTATAAATCAGTTGAGTGTAATCACAACCTATTGTATTCACAAGCTGTACAAAAATCTAAATTTTTTATTTAACGGAATCATGATTAACGGTGCAGATTAATGAAAACAACTTCCACGCTTATTGACATCTATTTTGGCATACAGAAATATAATTGAACAATTGTATTTTAACCAGGTAAATGTCTAGAGTAAAATACAGGATGTTTCAATATTATGTTAATACTTAAATTGCAGAAACAAACTTGTGTGTAATTTTAATCAACAATAAAGAAGTAGTATATTACTTTTTAACAGCTGATCAATTGTGTAAATTGTTTAATCAATAAACATTAATAGGTTATGTTGTTGGTCTTCTTTTAATCGCTTAGGCTACACAATGGTTGTTCGTTTAAGGTTGGAGGAAAGAAGATTTGTAGCAAACTGTATGGAAGTGTTTGGTTCACCAACAGTGGTTCGTCTAAATCAGTTTGTGGAGACTGGATCAGTTTCCAACAATTATTGAGAAAATTTGGGACGCCCAAGATCAGGAAGTTGTGACTTGAACATGGCTGTTGTACAGCAATATTTGCTGCAAAACCATTTGAAACGAGTGAAAGCTGTAGTTTAGAAAAGGAATTCCAAAACAAAAATATGCTTTCAGGTGAAAACTGAAATGACGAATATCCAGCATGACATTATTAATGAAATGGTATTCAGCGATAAAAGCCACCTTTCCTACTAGAGGATCGATACAACACTATTTTCTAGGCCTCTGAACAGCCACGAGTCATTCGGAAGCATGAACGTGCTTCACCAAAAGTGAATGTTTTTTGCGCTGTGACCGCTGCCCAATGTTAATTGAGCCTAACTTTTTCGATACACCAACAGTGACTTCCAACGTCTATGTATCGCTGTTGCAGCAGTACGCCATTGATGAACTATCATTTTGACTCCTTGCAGGGTATTTCCAATTTCCAACAATATGGAGCTCCCCCCCCCCCTCCCCCCTGTCGGGCATTAACTGTTCGAACCTGTCTCGACCAAACATTCCAGGTCAATAAATTGGTCGTGATGGAGCCACTGCGCTGGATCCAACAGTACGTGACGTGACACCCTGTGAGTTCTCACACTGGGGTATGAAAAAGGAGGGCGTATATAGCAGAAAAGAGCGTGACATCAATGAACCTGAAGGACCAGATAAGGGATGTAGCATCACCAATTCGTCGTGAAATGTGTATACTTGCTTTGCATGCTTCTGTGAGAGCGTTGGTTTTTGTGTGTAGAACATAATGGTAACCGGCTTGAACATTTTTTTTTTTTGCTTTCTAAAAACAGAAAATTTAATGCATTGTATGTTTTTCATTCATATGTGTATGCTAAGTTAGTCAATTTATTCTGCCATTGAAGTGTTAACATAGTATTTAGACACTCTGTATTACTTGAATAATTGTCTTTTACATTTTTTGAATAATGTACAACTTGGTCTCATTTTTCTTTTTTTTTTTTTTAACTTTTTAAATGTGTACAAGAAATATCTAAATAATTGTAAGTCAGTTATATAAGTTAAATCTCCCAGTGGTGATGCTTCTATGTTATTCATTATTTATTCGGGTGGTTGTAAATGAACGTATTAACCGGGCCAACCTCAGGTAGCCTCCCAACTTAATGTATACAAATAACGGAGTATTAAAGACATTTGTTAAACTGTAGAAAGTAGAGGGAAATTTTGTTTTATGACGTCATTGGGGGAGGGGTGGGTAATTAGTGACGTGGGTAATTAGTGACGCGGGTAGTGACGTGGGTAATTAGTGACGTGGGTAGTGACGTGGGTAATTAGTGACGTCAGAACTATGACGTTAGAACTATGACGGCAGAACTATGACGTGGGATAGTGACATCAGAACTATGACGTTAAGTTCCGATGTTGGAGGCTGTGTTTTTGTAAAAAAAGTTTAACCGGGTTTCGTAAAAAAGTTTAATAGTTTCGTAAACTATTGCATCGGGGTACCATATTTTTTTTACGAAGCGATCGAAAGCTTAAAGTAGACGGTATATTATAGTCAAGTATTTACTTGACTATAATACACCATGCGACTTGTAGCGTATCGCTTCTGGTTCTCAAAAGAACCTTTATAATTCTAATAGACGTTTCTTATATGGCTGTGCATGCACGAGGTCAGTATCCCCATGCTCCATATCATTAGGTGTCAAAATAACCTTAACTTGCTTCCCATCAAGTATAGTAGTATATTCAACGCGCGGTCCTACAATAGCAACTTTTGTCTTCGACTCGTTTCGACATTCAAACGTCCACCTATATTTTTTAAAGTGCGAAGACACTAGTTTATTTATAGACTCGTCGTTGAAAATATGATTGAAATAAGTTCTATTCAAAGAAGCAACAGTATGCGGGTTAGTCATGTTGAAGCTCTTTTTATTATAAAACAGAAAATAGCATACACCATTGTATATATAATATGAATCCCCACTCCTTTTGACGTACTCCCCTCCCTTCTCATAAAAAACCTAATTGTGACGTCAGAACTATGACGTGTAATTTAACCGGGTACTTTGAAGGTGTAAAAAGTAGGTCAAGGTCACGGTATAGACGTAAAAAAATAAGTACTTCCAGTGATCGATGCGATCACTGGAAGTACTTATTTTTTTACGAAGCGATCAAAAGCTTAAAGTCGATTTCCAATTAACGGTATATTATAGGGAAGTAAATTTCAACTTCTACAATAACACCGTACGACTTGTAGCTTATCGCTTCAGGTTCTTAAAAAGAACCGTTAAGCTGGTTTCCACACCACAGTTGATTTAAAGAAATCATGTTGTACAGCTTTTCGGTGAATTTATAGCTGGTTTCCACACCACAGTTGATTTTTAAAAAAATCATGCTGTACAGCTATCCGGCGCATTGATACTTTTTTTTAACGTGGTAATCTCCCCAGGAGGTATACTGATCCACGTGACGATTTTTAAAATGTTTGCTAAGATAGAAACACTCTTGCGAATGAATCTATTTTTTCTCTGCATACACCGCAGTTTGTACAACACAGAGCACAAGAAACACAAGATATTAAATGTTTGCAAGGATAAAAAAGTACTTGCACTTCATCTGATAAACAGATTTTACACTCCGTTGTAGGTAAATTTGGAAGTTGTCGTTTCAAATTGGAGAGGTATCCACAAGCCTTATTGACAAATGCTTTTCCTTTAGTCACTAAAACAAACGCACACGTGTTACTCCATTTTGCGTGTTCGATCCAAGGATGGTCAGTGTCTTTCCAATCTTTTAAACCAATTCCACAGCAAAAACATATTGTCTTATCCTCCTCACCTGTTTTAAATAAACCAGCATCGCTAAACATTTGAGATTTAGTCTTCAAAATTTCAGGACTGTTTTTAAACGTATCCAATCTTGAGGAATTGCTTTGATAACTTTTAAAACATACGTTATATAAAGTTAAAGCAGCAGTATCAGGTATTATTGGTTTTAAATTTTTTTTAAAATGCACTTCTTTGCTGGTAACACGATGCGAATCGGAGTTAGTTTCTAGTTTTACTGAAATCAAATCGCTGTCGCTAGCATCAACCTTAACAGCGGTAGTATAAAGTATCGATTTATTCGATGATGATGTTGAAGACTGTTTGCAGATATCGATAACAACTGTAACAAACTCCTTACCTGTGTCAGCCATTTTCAGGGAGTTGTTTCCTGTACTACAAGAAATAAGCAACTGAAGCAAGTTCACATCGTCAGCTCTTTTTATCCTCTATAAAAGTGTAGGGGGTACATATAAAGGAGTGGGAGAAAAGGAGTGGGGGGATTTTTTTCTAGTTTTCCGCTGTATGAAGTGTTAGCTCCGTCGAGTTTACACCTGATGGTCCATGTGAAACAAGATAGTACTGACCTTTTGCTATTGAATCCAAATCTTCGTGTATTAATAAATCTACGAATCTTTTCGGTAAGAATACTTGTAGTTTAGGATCGTTACCATGTTTGTACGGTGAATCTCCGAGTATTGCTATCACTGCATCCCCATTCTGAGTCTCCATTTTAAGGAAAGAGTGAATTGAATAATGTTTTAGCCGTTTTAACTCCGAACATTTTTTTGTTATTACACCCTTGGCTTTAGAGATAAGATTAAATTTTTCGGTTAACGATTGAATATTAGAATCACTCATGATGTTGTATCTTTAAATGTGTTTTGTTAGAATGAACAATTTCTTTAAATTTCAGCTGTATTTATAGGTACGCGATCACCAGCAGTCTTACGTTTCTTCTTCTTCCTCACATTCGCAAACATGTTCCAACGTGTCCCCAAGTCTCAAAGCGTTATGTATAGCACAGTTCTCGGTTGAATGACGTATATCGTTTACACCTAAACATGTTACAGGTGTAAGAGGTAGTTGCATAGTTTTACGAGTGTAGTTAACAACCTTAGCATTAACACGAACGTTTATCCATTTAGCTTTCTCAGACCCTGAAGTGTGTATAACATCGTAGTACCCCATGTATTGTTGTATGATATTAAAAAGTTCCTTGTATTCGATAAACCCTTCGGATCATTTTATATGATGAAAACAATTAGTTAACCAGATGTTTGTTTTAGATGCTTTATAGTTCAGAGTATCAAAAGAATACGGTGGTTTGAATAAGAAGTAATACGTAGTTTTTGTAGGTAAATCTAAAACAACCAATTCTTTAATCAAAAATTCATTATAATTACCTCTAAATGCTTGAAATTCTACAATACACTCTCGTTTCCCACAGTTTTTTTTGATGATGCAATGTTACTACTTATTATCTTTAACAATTTCTTCTCTAAAATAGGTTGTAATATTTGTTCGATATTAGAGATTCGTCTTTGAAAGTGAAGATAATCATATTGCGAGGTGTCCATCCTTCGATCTTCATCTTCGTCCATCAGTATAAATACCTCCGCAGTTTCTTTAAACCGAACCACCCCGATCATAAGCTTGTTGAGAAATGAACTGGTTTCCACACCACAGTAGACCTTTTATAGTCTTGCTGTACAGTTCACGGCGCGTTGGTGAAATTTTAACGTGGTCACCATTCCCCAGTAGGCCTAAACCACGTGTCTGTTTAGACAAATCATTCAACCTGTTCAAGCTGATTATATGATAATTCACCTAACAGCTCAGCAAACTGTTTAACATATCTGTGTGAAGTAACTTCTTGAGGTAGTCTGTTTAAAATGGAAGAATCAATATCATCGTATACCGGTTCGACCGATGGGTTGTTATGAATCACATCGATTAGATACTTTTGTACATAAGATCCGTTTAATGATAGCTGTTGCAGGTATCGGTTAATAGCATGTGATACACCGTTCAACACATAAAACTCATCAGTTGTTAGTAATACCTTTTCATCGTGTTGTGAAAAATCTTTTAGTCTGATATATTGTTTTCCATAGATTTTCAAGTTGTCAACTTCAATGTCTGAATCTTTTATTCTAATTCTGGTTTTCTTACCGCTAACTTTTTCTAATAAGTGTTTCTCAAAATCATTAACGTTATTAATAAAATGCATCCATGTATCCATAGTAAACAAAACATGTTTTCCATAGTGATTGATTAGAACACCTGGTAAATAACCAAGCGCTTCAAAAACTCCGACTATAATATTCTTTGCCATGCACTTCGTAAGAGGATAAAATATGCTAAGATATATCCCTGATAAAACATCTAATGTTTCATTATCACCTCTTCTTGAAACTTTAATAGGGGTTTCTTTAAACGAACTGAAGAATTGTTCAACGCTTTCGTTTATTTCATCATGAACGTCATCATCATTTGATGTAGATGAATATAATACAGTTCCGGATTTTTCTACATCGGGTTTTAATTCCTCTATTCCCTTTTCATCGATTGAATGGCTCACCGCTGCTGCTGCTGCAATATCCAGATGTGAATCCATTTTATAATATCTAGCAATGTTGTACCTCTGAAATCAGAAAACAAAGTGTGAACTAGCGACGTTCATTCGCTGCTTTTATACTCTATCCACGTGAGACGAAGGAGTAGGGAAACTTGTTGTTGAACATTCCTTTACTCCACCATCATTATTCTTACAAGACTCTTCTGACTACACCGGTTAGAGGTGTGTATGTAACTATCGTGTCATGTAATATTAAACAGTACGCAGATGTATTATCCGGGATATTATCTTCGGTTTCAAACTCTAATCTTATATCGACAGTAGATGACTTGACTGATTCGTTTTGTTTAGAACAATCTATAACGACAATCGGATACTTGTCTTTGAACATTTTCGGTGTTAATAAAGGTGCATCCGATCTATTGTAATAAGATGATTGAAACCGAGCATACATATCATATAGTTCGGCGTATCTATCGTTTTTAAACGAAATATTTAAATTATCATAAGGGAAAAATTTTGAGTTTAGATATAGTTTAATATTTATTAGTTTACAATGATCAAACGTTCCTGCATCCGCTGTTAATACATTTCTTTTACTTGTTTGTAACGCAAAAATTACGTATCTAGGTTTTTCAAGAGTGGTTGAAGTTTTTATGTTCCATGTTTGTCTTTGCGTTTTAGGTAGAATAGGATATTCATGCATCTCCCAATTCCTAAAAGGTAAAACAATATCGCGATCCGAATCTAATTGTTTTAGAAGTGTTAATCTACGCTCATCAGCAAGTCGCACATAAGGTACTCTCCATGTTATTTTATTTAAAATTAATTTCCATTCGAGCGAAGCATCCGTAGTTCCGGTAGGTGCTATAATAGCATCTGTATCGGTTGAAGATCGTAGGAGGAACAACTCTTGTTTAACGTTCATGATTATTCTTCGATAGTCCTCTGCAAACCCTAAAAGCGATCGTAGAGGTACACTAAAATCAAAGAAACCGTTACTGTTCGGTGTTATAGTCGCAGCGGCTGGTAACACCCACCCTGAAGTATAAAGTTTATTCACCTCGTTCATCGGTAATGAAATAAGAGTTTTTAACGTAGACGTAACACCAACTCTTTTTGTAGAATCTACTGTAATACCGGAAATTTCATATCTTATTTCCTCGAATAAAAATGGCATCGGATTATTTATAAACGGCACTACAGACGGTGAGGAACCATCTTTTTTTGTAACTTGTCCTTCGATATATAAGTAGCTTTCGCATGGTAACGTTTAAGCATCCTGCTGTTGTATAGGAATACGTATCTCATCGTTATTCCCCAATCTCGATGAAGCGTAAGGGTTGTGCGAATGATACTCCTTCTCCCATATTGTTTCGTCGAAAATTGGACCACTCTTGATGTTTAGAATATCCATCGTCAATAATTTTATATCCAAGTTTTTTCAAGAAAAGAATGTTTTCACTTGTTAACTGTTTAACAGGTTTAAAACTACTAACGTTTTCTTCCGTTGAACACGATTTAAAAGATAATCCCATCTCGCAGATTAGACTATCTTTGTTTTATATGCAATCTAACTGTAATGGTTTCACCTCTAAAATCTATTAATTCGTTATCTTGATCTAATATGTTTAAATTGATATCCGAAATACGACTGACATTTAACGGCAAA
>JAGFPH010002436.1:182293-198894 GCA_018207615.1 Philaenus spumarius | reverse complement strand
GATCCAGTTGGATCCAGCTGAGCTATACTCCTCTTATTACCTCTACTCCGATCGATACTGGGTCACGGCAAATGATCAAAATGGTATAGCCCTTGTTATAGAGCCCTGGTTTGTAGCCTATAATTCGTCAGACATAGCATGAGGTCTCAGATACGTCCGCTGGAGGGAGAGGGACACCACGCACAGACACTATATATATAAACCGGTACAAGTGTGAAGTATTATGTTCAGAGAGCGGCAACAGACTGAGCCTTTCTGACCCCTCACCACTCGAATCAACTCTGAGTCTACCGCGCATCTAGAAGCCACGACTCATGCTAGACCTTCTCTAGTATACGTTCTATTGAAACGAAATACGAGTGGATTTTTCATAAACTGAGTACGAAAATATAAATCCTATTCCATTTAGCGTTCCGTACCTTAAAATATAAACAAATCGACCTCGCAGCTGAACTGCTGACATGAGTTCAGCGAATTTACAAAATTAAGTTCATATGTTTTAGGATTTCAACAAACTATTTGGGAAATTGGTCCACTCAATAGATGCCTGCGTGAACTAAATAATAATATATTAATACAATTTGTTTGCACCTAAGTGTCCGGTCCTGGCTCACGCGTTGCTTTGTTCCACCCGCATGGTAAACACTCGCTTAGCGAGTTTGCACCTCAACCTTGCACCCTCGTATTGTGGACTGTTTCGCTTCGCTCGCACAGGACAAACTCACTTTTTAAGGTACTTTTAAGGTATTTTACGTTTAGGTCTAATTTATTGAAACCAGACGGATTTTAAGGTCGTATAAAAAAAACTAAATTTTAAACTTTTTCTTTAGATAAACCACCAAAAAATGTTGTATTGTAGTTCGAAAATAATATACTGCCTGTCAAAAAACCGTGCTGTGATTTTTGTCTAACGAACTCGTCCGAGCGACTTAGTGTAGGTTTACACCATCCGTTTCGTTTTGGTTAACGGACATTGACAACACATTAATCCCAATGGGCCTGTTGGAATTGTCCGGTTTTGTTCCCTTCACGTTTTCCATCCGTTTTGCGGAAAGGAAGCTACCGCAACAAGCGTCCGGTGAAACGGATACCGGTTCCATCAAAAAGAAGGAAGGATTAGATACAACAGGTAGGCACCTGTCGGTTGCGTTCATCCGTTTTTCTCCACCGTTTTCGTTATCTCGAATTAATTTTATTTTCTTCTCTATCTTTTTTGAAGACTGGGCGGTACTACCCTAGAAAACCAAAGTGTGTTTTTACAAATTTGGACCAAATCGGACGTAACATGTTAAGAGTGCGAACATATATATTATGTGTATGTATACATACAATTTTTAATGACACCCCAAAACGTGTCCTAGACACTATGAACGTTGTTCTTTGACTACTCATAATAGTCACTTCAACAGCTCATGTTTCCTTTGGAAATTCGCTAGTAACTTATCTATATAAAAATATAAAAGCCAAATCCACTGACTCACTGATCACGATTTCTCAAAAACTACTGACAGGATTGGAATGAAATTTGGTATGTAGCTTCCTCTATGGCCATAGGTATTCGCTAAGAAAGGTTTTCAAAAAATTCGAAATTTTGGGGGAGGTTTGGGGGGGTAAAGTTACTTTTAAAAAAACCACCGAACGGATTGGAATGAAATTTGGTATTTAGCTTCCTCTAGGGCTATAGGTGCTTGCTAAGAAAGGGTTTGAAAAATTTCGAAATTTTAGAGGAAGTTTGGGGGGGGGGTCAAAGTTACTAAAAATCCCCATAAGAAATACATAGTGTAGCCTAATATATTTATTGATATAATATATTTTTTGTTAATATACATTTAACTTTGATTCGTCTATCCGTGCAAAGCCGGATCGGGCCAGCTAGTCTGTAAATAAAATATACTGCAATCTCAGCTGTATCGTACTTTTAATTTTACAAAAACTACAATTTAAAAAATTTTAAAACTGTTAGACCTAATTTGATTAAATACTTTTCAGATTACATTGACGTTACTACACTTCGATTGGCACCATTCGACATCAATATTTCTATTGCGAGAGGTTTCGTGGTATTTAGTTTGAGCCTGCCATAATACGCATGCTTAGATAAAAAGGTACGTTTCTAAATAATAACGTTAATATGCTTCGATTGGCACCCGACGAGGTCATTATCAATTTTTCATTCATGAACTTCCGTGCAGGAAATACAAATGTCTACAAACATGCATATGCACACGAACACATACACACACGCATATTTTATTTTAAAAAATAGCGTAAAAATACTGCTGCAGTGAACATGAAACATATAAATTAGATTTTTTATTTCGGAACCATTCAAAATAACTTTCCTACTCTGCGACGACTCAGAAGACAATGCCTAATTAAGTTTCAACGTACGGCTAAGTAAATCAGATGGCTAGTTTGTAGTTTTGAAAAACCATTACAAACCATAACATTTATAGTATGCAAATACGTACCAGAACGGTGAGTTTGCTTGAATCACGTGAATCAAAAACGAACGAACCTATTTTAATGAAATTATAAATGTATGATAGGCCTATTCAATAATTCAACAAATTGAAACAACTGCAGATAAAATGGCTTGGGCGAAGCAGGTTACAACTTCAATCTCTTGGCTAATGTCAAACAAAACGCAGTCGGCCAAGATAATGTTTCGCAAACAAAAGAAAACTCAAAACGATCGCAAACTTTAATAACATCTAGACCTTATTCCAAAGAGGTTGTTTAAAAGAATCGTAAACGTACAGTATAAACCAGACCGAAACCCAAACAATTCTCCCTTCTTGTTCCGTATTTCACCGCCCCGAATGTTTTTAATTATTCACTTCTTACCTCCCACCCGCGGGCCAGTAAATCCCCCTCGCCCTAAAACAGTCCTTTCTTTGAGTTGTGTCAACCGGGTTCGCCAGCTGCTGTTTGCTCTTACTTAAGTGTACTTGAAGAACGGATTTTGTACTCTTAACAAAATATTAGTTCATATTTACATTTTTAAAAGGAATAATAGCTTTTGATGCACACCCATGTTATTATTACTTAGCTATAAGCTGCATTTCAGAAATAAAGCAAAGATAATCGTCATTTCTGTAAATTTAAATATCTTTCGTCTTAAACGAAATTGGCACGACGGAAATATTTTCATCAAATTGAAGTATTAGGCCTATTATTTAAAATTAGTTTAGATCTTCAACTAGGATTTAAATAGCCTAATTCGTAGCCATTTTGATGGTTAATATCAACTCCTATAAAAGCGAGTGTACGTACGGACGTGAGTTAACAAAATAGTATAGACAATGCGCATAACCATATAAAATAAAAATCATTTGAATGACACATATTACGTTATTGAGCAGCTACCTGTCAACAATACGTCACTTCAGACATGCAACAGCTGATTTCGCCCATCATCTGTAATACTTTAACAAAACCAGGCCTATATTATACTTTGGAGGTTATTTTTACAACTTAAATCAAAACAAACTTTTTAGAATGTCTATGTGTTAGTTGTTTTTGTATATGTACTAATATAGGGTATACGATCGGCTTTGAGGATAGAAATCGTTGAAAATGTATGTACTTTTACAACCTTTTTTGTTTACTTCATTTTTGACAGCCTAAAAAACAGCTTAGGCCTACAAACATAAAACTGTGTTTTAAACTATCACTATCTTGGGATATTAGTCTGAATTGCTGCTATTTTAATAGAGTCATAAAAGTTTTAACTTTTGTTACTTTACAAATATAGGCTTACTGACGATGAAAAGTTGAGTGAATTTTAAATTGAACAATAATACAGTTTTGCAATAATGACAACAATAATAACTGCATTTAAAATGTTTGAGGTTAAAATATTCAATTTAAGTAAGCCTATGACAAGGCCATAGCCAGGGGGGTTTAGGGTCAAAACCCCTCCGAAATCTCTAAATTTATTAGTAAAAATTAATACTAGGTTTAAAAGTGCAAATTAAATTATAAAATAGGCAACACAACAGAGGATCCAACAACATACAGTATTTTACATCATTGTGCATTACACGCAAACTGAAATTTAGATTTACTTGATTAAACTACAACGTACAATACACATGGATGCAGTAGGTTACAGCCTTACTCTCTTGTGAGCTTGATCTGATCTATTAAATAAGAAAACTATGAAGGTTCAACAAAAAATACTCTACTCTAACGAAACACGCAATGCATTGTGTATTGAAAATACACGCAATGCACTGTGTATTGAAAATCCTCCCAATACGGGGGTTGGCGTGCGAAGCCAAATTTACTTCGGTCCTATGAGCAAAATACTTAATTGTAGGCTCTTCACATTTACCACGTTGAAAATTCCTAAGGGCATATACCGTTAGTAGATATAGTTTGTTGTTTGTAGGCCTAAGTAGTTTCCACCGAAGAAAGAAATAAACAAAAACAATTGTAAATAATTCGAGTTGAGCGAATTTCCAAAATAAAATTTTTTGTTCCAGAATTTCAACCGACTACAGTATTTGGGAAATCGGTCTACTCACGAAGGCACTGAACAGCTAGCTACATGTGTGTACGAAATATATTAGTAGAATTTGTTTGCACCTGAGCCTCCTTGGGGTTATGGACTGCTTCGCTTCACTCGCAGGGTAGAAACTTGGATCAGAAGATGCGCCCACGGTAAAATCATGCACGTGGATTTGAACCGGGTAAGTTTTACGTTATTTTACGTTTTCGTCGACTTTAAGGGAACCAAGCGAGTTTTAAGGTCGTGTAAAAAACAAAATGTGGAGAATCATATCCTAAATTTATGTTTTTAGATAAAACCCAAAAAAAGTTACATTCTAGTACGAAAAATCTAAAAAAAATTTTTTTTTTTAAAGCAACCTATACAAGTAAAATATAGGATAATTACATTATTTCTGGAACTGGCACCAGGGTAGGCGTGCGAAGCATTCTGCTATTCTAGTATATAGACTATATATCATCACAAGCAGCTGCTGCCACAGATAATTGATGTCACTGAGACTGAACCCTAACAATTATTATTTTCTGGCGATGATGTAACCGCCTAGATGGCCATAGCAGAATTACAAGTACTAGCGGCATAGCAGTAACTAAGTCTACCTCACGTTTGAGAGACTTGCCGAATTACAAAATTCAAACTTAATGACTGATAGGTAGGCCTACTCAACGTCTGCACCCAATAGAAATACATATTTTATAAGATATGGATGGTTTTGGAGATGATTTTTGAAATACTGTTTTCAGACTTGTCCGGTAAATCATAAAGTAAGACCCCTACTAACTGTAGATTATTACATTTCAAGGGTTTTTTTTCAAATAGTACTGTGTATTTTATCACTAGCACCTAAAGTGGATGTTTTGGTTGCGAGATCGTGGCTTTTAAAAAAGCTTATACAAAAGCGATCGAGCACCAAAAAGCACTTTAGGTACAAATTATGAACGATACTTTTTATGTTTCTGCACTAGAATCTCAAGAACACTTAATTCATTAAGGGTCTTTTCTATACCTTGCGTAAAACAGCAAAACTATGCACTTCGTATTACCGTGTTTCGGACGCCGTTTTTCAACCTAAAAAGTTGTGAAACATCTTAAATTGTTCTTAAAGGCTTTGTGCTTTTGTCTTATACCTCAGTACCTGGAGACCGAGCTAATGCTCGATTATAAGCAGGGCTATGATTTCAATAATAAATATTGGATTATTGAGTTTTGAGGTTAGGCCTATAACATTAAACAACTAAATAAAGGGTATATACAACATTAGGCTTACCTGTAATAAAAATACAGTTTAAAGGATTAACCACAATCTCAACGCTATGCCTCAGAAATAAGTCAGGCCTAAATTAAAGTATTATTTCAATATCGATTTATTCCTAGGGCCTAGTTCGCTCACGTCAATAACTACTATTATTGCAAATTTCCGTGAACATCGTTTAGGTTAGGCCTATAACATTAAACAACTAAATAAAGGGTATGTTTATTATGTATTCGTTGCCATGGTAACTATAAATAGATACAACATTAGGCTTACCTCTAATAAAATATACAGTTTAAAAGAAAGCAGATGATTATTGTAATGGCATTGAAAACATTTGCATCAGCTGTGCTTTGTATTGTTTAAAATGGACCAATTTCACTTTTTAATTTAATAAAAAGACGTAGAAAACGAATTTTCCCAGACTGGTGACCATTTCCAATCGATTTCTCGTGGCCAAAAGCCTAATATAAAATCAAAAAATCAAAAATCCTTAGACGGAGATTCCAGATCCATTTAGCAGACAAACAATTATCTCTCGCTTTAGAAGATAAGATAATTGAAAGAAATCGTTGGCAACTCCTTTTAATCAACAGTTTAAATGAGTAAAAATCTATTATTTTTAAAGCATTTTTTGGGAATTTTAAGCAATAATTTCCATATTTTAAGGTAACACGTAAAAATATAAAGCCTTCTTTATAACTTAAAGTAGTTTCCCAGATTATTAATTTATAAATAGAATCCGAAACACGGTATTACCGAATGCATGTTTCAACGATTTTGCGGCTTGAGTCAGGTCTATTGCATTGAAATCATACTGTACACTCGGGAGTTTTCTTCAAGGTAAAGAAGAGTTTTAAATTACATTTTGTATTATTGTCTACATACTTTAAACGCGATTTAACATACGCGCGACTGTGCTGCTATCAGTTGGAAAACGGCTGAACCTTTTCAACTCACAGCTGTTGTAATTTTAAAGCACAGCAATGCGTTGTTTACGTACGCTACTTTTTGGTCCTCGTACAGTAAAATACCGTTAGGTTCTAGTACCAAAAACAAAAGAGTCAGCTGGTTATTGAATCAGCTGTATTTTTGAGCAAGTGGTGAATGACTACAATGAAGACTCACTTTACGGACGTAGCCCATGCATCAAAAACATCAGTTTATAATGCAGTATGATTAAAAATACTTTGTCCCCCCCCCCAGTTTCCAGCTAAAGGAAAATATGTATATTCATAATTATAGTTAGGTAATTTTCTTCTAAGAGAATAATTTCAAAGTCATTATTATGTACTAGCTGACCCGGCAATGTTTCGCTATTGCTTAATTTGAAACTTTGAAAGCCTGTAATTCGTATCCCTGAGGGTCGATGTAAATTATAATGGGATTCTGCTCATTGCTTGATTTACCTAACCTAAAATTATATTCAGTTTTTGATCCAAATCAGTTGTTGATCAAAATCAGCTGTTTCAAGCTTTTCATACGAACAGCTGTTTCTGATAAAATCAAAAGAAATATTTCTTCTTCCTCCTTAAGATTGACCTTCCATAAGATTAACATTGAAACTTTGAGGGCCACTGGGGCGTAGCCCTAATGTCCTAGGACTTCAGTAAATGGCTTAAAACCTTCCCAGAGTTAAAATGTGTTACTATGCAAAATTTCAAAGCAATCGGATGGACGGTTTGGTAACGCATAAAGGACAAACAGACGGACATACATTGAATTTTATATATATATAGATAAGTGGTATATCACTAGAATATTTTTTAAACGTTCTATCTATGCGTGTTATCTATACACATAAATAAAATTGAAGTGTCTGTCTGGGATTTCAAAATATATGCTTTTTTCTAAGATCATATCATTATTCACACATTACAAAAACCTACACGTACACATTTATAAATGTTTTGTCTGTCTGCCTGTTTGTTTGGCCGGGGTAATCTCCGGAATGGCTGAACCGATTTTGACGAAACTTTCATTTACATGTAGGGGACTTTTCATAGGCTGTTCCGAAAATATGTAAAAAAATATGGACAAAATTAGGGATATTGTGGACAAATGCTGAGGAAATTGTGTGTTTATTTTGATCTATTTCTTCAGGTCACAGCTACCCCCACCACCCAACTTAAATCCAAGTGCCTCTGTCCTAATCAATCATCATGCATTGGCATCAACATATCTCACCGAAGGGGTTGGCAAGCGAAGCGAGCAAGGGGCAGAGCCCCTAGTTATACATTTACTTATTGTATTGTTTTTACAAGAGTTCAAGCATGAGCTTTGTGTATTTATTGACAGTGTAAAGAAGGTACAGACTCTCAATTGGTTATTATTTCATCTAAACAGCCAAATTGCATTCCCAAATTTTAAGTTTTCCTTGAAAGATCAAAAATTTCCCCAAACACCTTTTGCCGAAGAAGCGGAGGGTACTCCTTAATCAACATACACCAGATCCAGAACCCCTCGCTACAAAATTACATATGGGCGCCCTTGTTTGTGATGTCTAGGTTTCCAACGTGTTGTGTATCAGGTCATATCGATCTTAATTCACCAAAATCGATATTTTCCAAAGTCTTGCGACCGGAAAAAACAACTGCTTTCACGTTGGACGGAAAACACGCGACGAACGTCGGAGGGGACATTCAGTACCCGCCGCGTCGAACAATAGAAGCCAGGATCAGGAGAGGAGAGTGGGTGAAACGATCCGAGCAAGTTCTGCTTGGGCGACAGACCAGGAGACTATACCATGCCAGAATGCCCCGTTCACTCATTTAGACGTGTGCTCGTTTCTTCTAAACTTTAAGCGCTTCAGAAATAAATCCGCCAAATAATTGTATCAACCTTCGAGTGTCTTCCTCGTCTCGCGTAAAACAGCGAAAGCACGCACTTGAACTAACATGTTTTTGATGCCGTATTTCAACTTCTCTTAAAGGCAGTACGTATTTATTATACGTACTACGTAATTGAAAGAAATCGATGGCAACACTTTTTAATAAGGTAATTTCAACGATTATTAAACAATGATTGTTTTTAATGCATTTTTTAGGGTTTTAAAAGGTCACAAGTAAACAAATATAAAGCCTTCTTACAATTTAGATATTTCTATGATTATGAATGTACAAATTCCGAAACACGAGATTACGAAAGCATGTTTCAACGATCTCGTAGCTTTGGCGATACTATCCAACCTAAAAAAAACTCGCTTCGTGCACTCGTTTATCGGATGGTATTCATAATAAGGGAGCCGGTAAGTGTGGGCGATTACAAGGCGGATACTTTTGTTTGCAGTCCTGCACTGTCCCCCCCCTCGCCAACATAACTGTACTCGGACCAATTTTATTAAAATTACACTGTACACTCAGTTTTCCCAGTGTGAAGAAAGGTTAACTCCTTCGCTAATATGCCAGAACTCAAAAGATAAAAGAACTTTAAATCGTATTCCGCATATATAATCCACAGAAAGTCATGAGCTACATTGAAAACTGTATATGGAATGTTTGGGAATTTTTCAGTGACTCTTACGGTGGAAATTCCTTCAACTCACGTCAGCGGTTCAGTTGCGTGATCGAATTATTTAATGCTTGCTGTAATTTTGAAAATTCCGCTTTAGCCTTTGTTACCCACGATAAATAGATAGTTTGTCAAAATCGTGACGGTAGTTGGGGTAAAATTACTACGCTGGTAATGTCACAACTTTTCCTTGTTGGGCTCACCGAACCCAGAATAAAACTAACACCAAAAGTATAATCACACGAAAATCTCAACAAACATGTCAATAGAAAGACAGACGGTGGACGTAAATGCGATTCCAGAAAGAGTCTACGTTTTTCTTTGAAACGAAACAGTGACGCATGCTGAGTACGGAATGCGACGTAACCAATGCGTCATGCGTACCTTGGCAATGATTACACACTACAAGCTGTTTCACAAGTCTATGTAGGCCATGCGGTAGTAGGCGTTCCAATCTCTTTACGCACAAAGATTTCTCAGCGATCAAATTTTGGAAACAAATTTTGTCGGATCGAGAAAAAGAAAAATTTTATTATTAAAAAAAGTGGTCAACAATGATAGCGAATGAATTTTCCCACGATATGAAAAGTGACATGAAAAATATTTCTAAAATTGAATCGCTCATTTTCAAATCGTCTTTTGTCCTTTTTTCGAAACTGAGTTGACGGTTGCATGTCATTCTTGATAATATTTTCCAATAGATGCTTCTTTGGTTCCAAAATGTCCTTTATCTAATCAAACATGGCTGCCGCTACGCAAGCTATTTTCTTTTCAAATCGGCCTCTATCCTTATTGAAAGTAATTTGTTTTTTATAATTTTATTGAAAACGTCTTTTATCCTTGTTTTGGTTTCAAAAACGTCTTTTATCCTTTTTTTGGTTCCAAAGCTTTTTTTATCGAAACGATCTTGATAATGAAATTAATACCACTGTAAGATATTGTTATGTTTGTTTATAATTAAACTAACCTTTTTTTAATAAATAAAGAGAACAAAATAAAGTTGATAGTGAAACGTATTACATTTTAAGGCCTTTTTTACTTTCTCCACCCTATACGTAGTATATAAAGTATTGTTTTCGTCCAAATTTTCGAATTTGAATTGTTAGTGGAATTATCTGTTTTGGTGCTCCCTGAACCCCCAAAAAATGTTTAGTGGAATTATCTGTGTTGGTACTACCTGAACCCAAAAATATTTTTAGTGGAATTATTTGTTTTGGTTCTCCCTGAACCCAAAAAAAGTGTTTTTTTGGTGATGTCTGTCCGTGTGTCTATAAGGATGTGTACAGAGCTGGAGACCATACCAACTGTCCGATTTTGATGAAATTTGGTATGTAGGTGTAGTTCTGGAATATCTCCAGGAGTTTTTTCATTTTTTCAAATTTCTGATTTTTAAAGGGTTTTACCCCCCAAAAATGGCAAAAAAACGAGAAAAATCAAAATTTCTCAAAAACGGCTCTAACGATTTTGATAAAATTTGGCTTTTTGTAAGCCAAAAACCGAATCTTTCTAAAAATTCTCGTTTAGGTAATAATAACAGATTTTTGGGGGTTTTTGGCCGAAAAGGCGATTTTTCAAAACCTTTTTTCGTGCATCTATACAAGCCTAATTGACATGTTTGGTCCAAATTTGTTCAAAATCGATCGAATAGTTTAAATAGGCCTAATAATAATAATATAATATGGATGTGTGTTACATGCATCTAATATTTTCCACGGTAACATTTTCCTACTTTTGCAATTCTAAATAACCACCTCCTTTGCTACTCTTTGGAAAGGTATAAAGTTTCAACTGGGAGAAAGTATGTGGCAGTTATCTGGTACCGTTTATTTAGTCGAACAACATGTTTGCTGACTGTATAAATGTCGATTTGAAAATGAGGGACTCAATAATATCCTAAAGCAGTTAAACTTATCCAGCTCTTAAAGCAGTATGATGTTTGCTACCAGAATCTCACAACATCAAGGTAATGACTGAGGTCATCATGATCATGATATTGGCCAAATGTGAATGAGTATATATACAACTTAAAAGTAATACTGTACGAGTAAAGTTTAAGACATCTAGCTTCATAGCCCGTTTCCGACCTCTAGAACATTCCGGAATAGAAAGTCCCTTCGATGGCCTAGAACCGTCTGGGAACATTCCAGATGTTTCTAGAACATTCTGACTAGTTTCGGCCACTTCGGCACTCGATTTCCAGCTGCATTAAACACTTCCCGTAAGAAGTCCATTGGTACAATACGCTCTTTTGACATGTCTCCGAACCCATTCCAAACCGAAACCTTCTTCAAGGATGGGGAATGAACTGGGAACATGTAACCCCTCCATGGGGCTGCACAAGTGGGTTGCGGGGTAACAGCGGTACGAATGGACAAACCACTTATCTGTACATATTATAAAGAGGTAAAATCGGTTTGTTTGTATGTAGGGGTAATCTCTGGAACTACTGAACCAACTGAAACTTATTTTAAATAAAAAGCTACACTATTCCTGAGTAATATAGGCTATCGTTCATTTTTATAAAAAAATTTTATTTCAATATTTGTAAATTTAGTCGGAAAAACTTCTTAGCTTAGGCCTAGACTGATGAACCAACACATATTTCTTGAATATATTTACATTCATTACCATAGCGAAAAAATTGAATAAAATAACAGATAAAACTGCTGTTTGCTCTAATATTTCCATTAACAGCTGATTTCAAACTTTGAAGCAATTAGTTGTATTTCTAACTTTTAGGTTAGGTTTAAAGTGTGTAGCAAAAATTAAATAAAATAACAGATAAAACTGCTGTTTGCACTAATATTTCCATTAAAAGCTGATTTCAAACTTTGAAGCAATTATTTGTATTTCTAACTTTTATTTTAGGTTTTTATTAAAGTGTAGACCTGGACCAGAGCCTTGCTGGTTCTTTTAACCTTTATTATAACTGCTGTTATAAAATATACAAAATAATTTCATTTGAACATTATTTATTACTAATCCTACACCTAACATAACATGATTATGTATATAGAAGATTCCAAAGGGGTTGGCGTGTGGAGCAGGCAGTGGTTTCCCCTAGTAAGATTTAAGGAATGGGCCATATATGGGCATGTAAAAGTGATGACAAAAAAAGTACGAATTGAGAGTGTTACAAAAACGCCAAAAGCACTTTTCACACGCAATATACTTTCTTTTACACATAGAAATCTCTACACTTAGTTTCCCAGAGAATTACTACATAGTGATCAGGTTAATTAAGTTCAATCATTAAAACAACATCAGATAATTACACCTTGATTTATTCCAGAACAGATGCCAAGAAAATATCCCACATGAATATGCAAGGTTAGCATTTTTTATATATAAAATAAAACTAGCTTCACAATTTTATATAGGCCTACGTAAAAGGATAAGAATTTATTTGCTGCGTTGCCTATTTATAGAGTTTTACTGTGCAGATTTTAATAATATTGTTGTTTTTGGAAGGAGTTTTTACTTAGCCTATATAGTCCAGATAGTATTTTGTTATAAAGGATTGTTTTTTTAATTGTTAACTAGGGGTATGTGTATTGTGTATAATTTACGTAAGTACGAGAGAGGGTTTCTTTAGTATATCGCTTATGCTCGGCGTTGACCAACGATTTCCAACTCTTCGGGATATTGTTAAAGGGCTTCTAAAAATGACCTAAGAACTTTGGCAATATCCAAAATTTTAATTTTTGAACGTTGAAAATGGTAATTTTTGCAGTTTTTTCAGACCTAAAATAATTTATACCTTGAAAACAAATCAATTGAAGAGAAAAATTTCTAGAGACCTTTTTGTTTAAAACTGCCGGAAAACACTAAAAAATTGGTTTAAACAATTTTTATTCACCGTTGACTCCTGGTAACATGCGGACATACTGTAAGGAACTCTTTACGCTTAAGATTGTGCATAAATAAAATGAGAAACAATTTTTCTGTGGGAGTTAAGATGGGCCCTGAACTAATATTTAAAATAATTCCTAATGAGTCAATTTTCTTGTTTTTCTCAGAGAAAATTCATTTAAAACATGTGTGCATTTATAGATTTATAATACACAGCTTAGGTGATGGAGGATATCAAATCCTACAACAGCCTACAATAATCAGCTGTTTACTTTAATAGTAATCACATGTAAATTAGTATTTAGACTATTTCTCAGTAGTATTCATTTCCCAATTTCATGTTTGTAAATACTTTGTATCTCTAATTTTTACAATAGGTTTTGTTTAGGAGTAGGCCAAAGTCGTGCTAGTTCCTTCCTTTTAACCATTATTATAACTCCTTTGATATTGTAAATCTATAAATCTACTAGCCTAATTTGATTGAGACATTTAAAGTATCGAGGTTATCAAATCAAAATTATAATAATTTAATGCCAGTGGAGACAAAAATAGGTTGTCAACCACCAATAAGCTACCCCAACTTCTCAACACGATATTCTTTCCTTGTTACAAAAATATAATAATTTCCTCTAGTTATTATGTATGGTTTTTATCGTTCATATTTAGTTTGCATTAAATACAACAAACGCAATTAAAAAATAAAATAAGACAATGATTATAAAATCTAAAGTAAAAAGTTATTTTCATTTTAAAACTCTGTATTTTGTGTGAAAAAAATTGACCAAGAAACTCTGATTTTTTAGAATAATTGTTTTAATTGTAATAAATGTTTTTGAAAAAATCCCAACCATCATTAGTATTAGTGACTCGTAGATTAAATTCTTGAAAGTTGATTGTCTAAAAGAAAGCAGTCATAGACTCCTGAAGTGAACTGTCATGAATATAACTCGGTGGTTATATTAGTTTAATCCGAAATTTGATAAACCCAATTCTTTTTTTTTTTTTATTTATAGGCAAAAAACCTGGGTGGTTATCATTGCCTAAACATAATTCTAGGTTAATAAACTCAACCAACACATGTTTCTTTAATGCATTTAAATTCATTACCATAGCAACTAAGTTAGCAAATTTATACATTTTAAAATAATAAACAATAATTTTGCCATTTCAGCATAAAGTAGGCCTACATATTTTCAACATGAAATTTCGATAGTATTTTTCTAATAACCCCTAAATATGAAATAAAAGTAAATTTGCATGTTTAGGTTCGAATTGCAACATTTAAGGATTTTTTGCAAACAAAAACAAAATTTAAACAATGGACAGTATACACACATTAAACTTCCCACGTAGTCAATTTAACTTTACTTATATACATATACTAGCCGGCCCGATCCGGCTTTGCACGGATAGACAAATCAAAGTTAATTGTAAATTAACAAAAAAAATATATCAATAAATATATTACACTATGTATTTCTTACGGGGATTTTTAGTAACTTTGACCCCCAAACCCCCTTAAAATTTCGAATTTTTTGAAACCATTTCTTAGCCAGCACCTATGGTCCTAGAGGAAGCTACATACCAAATGTCATTCCAATCCGTTCAGTAGTTTAATAGAAATTGTAATTTTTTAACTTTGACCTCCACAAACCCACCCTAGAATTTCGAATTTTTTGAAAACCTTTCTTAGTGAGCACCTATGGCCATAGAGGAAGCTACATACCAAATTTCGTTCCAATCCATTCAGTAGTTTTTGAGAAATCGTGATCAGTGAGTCAGTGGGGTTTGGCCTTTTTATATATAAACACATAGCACTAATGTTACAATCTTAGCGCAACACATCATAGGCCTACTTACAGCTACAGATATACTGCTATTACAGCATGTTGCTGACGCACACTCATAAGATTTTACCCATCCAAAAGCGTCCAACGCGTAGTATATCATACAGTCGGGTATATTCATTGTGTATTTGTGTAGGGGTATATATGAGAATATATGTACACAGGTCGCTGCGTGCGCCAGTATTATATATTTATACTTTCGCTGCTGGCCAAGAGCAACACGTCATACTTATTGCTACATATATACTGTTAACATTAGCATGTAGGTGATGCGACCTCATAAGACTTTATCCATCCGAAAATCGCCCGATGCACCTAAGTTTTCACTTAAAAAATAAACTAAACATACAAAATGTTTAAAATCTTTCTATAATAATAGCCTATAGACCTATAGAAACAGTGAAATTTTTGGAGTACGTTGCACAATATTCTAAACTGCCATTTTCTCTTGAAAATTCACAAAAGGAATCTAAAGAAATACCACATAGGCCTACGTATTGTTATAATTGAGTAACAGTTGAAAATTTTCAAAACAGATGATTTTGAAAACATATACAGTAATGATTAAATTTTGTTTCAGAATTAGTTCTTATAGATATTGAACTACAACCATGCTGTACTAAATTGTTAAATGATTGTAATTGTGTACATTACCAAAAATATTTCAAATTTTTGTGTATGAAAGAAACATATAACTCCTGGCCATAAGAAGTATGCAGTAGCATAAATCATGGTTTTATCAAGTTTTATCTAGGAAATTACTGAAAGTATATAGATAATTCTGTTAAGCAGACCACTTGATTAACGTACACAGATGTTCAAAGTCTATATCATTTTCTGCATTAAAGATTTTATATTTTACAAAATTAACAACTTTTCTGGAAACATATTGCATATACAGTAGGCCTACTATAAAACGTCAACCGAGACACGGATCACTGACATTAATTCACGTGTTATTTGCTGGTTTGCTAGAGATTTGAAATATCAATGCCATACAGAAACTTAATGCCAGGAAAATTCCGAGCCTGGTGATTTAAAAACTTTAACCCACAGTTCATTTGTCTACTATGCTGGCCATAACTTATTATTTTATTTATTAACTCTAAAAGACGTACAGAGCCGCCACTTTTTTAATAAATCCACAAAAGTTTTTAGAAATTATCACAAACAATATACAAATTATGTATAATAGTAGGCTATAATTTCATTTAATAACTAGTAAGCTACTGTAAAAATCACGTGCAGATTAATTTGACACAACAAATATTAGTACTAATCTAGGCTATATGACTTGTTTTGAAGTTAGAAGTCAATGAAAAATGTATATCTTTTTATAATCCATTTCGTTTATTTCGCTCTTCAAAAATAATTACTTAGGCCTACAAACTGTAGGCTACTGTAGGCTCTAATTGAAGAGCCTACAGTTAATTTATAAGATATAGGACTATGTAGCACCTATTAATTTTCTATATATGTAAAAGTAATTACCTTTCTTTTATAATTTCCGCTCACAGTCCTTTTCTTAATTAATTCACTTGGTGACGATCGTTTCGCCTTTCAAATCAGGCATTTTTGAACCATAAACTTTTAGACATTTATTTAAATGCGCGTCAGTTATTAT
>JAGFPH010002436.1:159664-176582 GCA_018207615.1 Philaenus spumarius | reverse complement strand
CAGTGTGGGGTATCGTTTTATATGTTTTTGGGTACGGGAAAACCGATGTTGACAGTTAAAAAGTCATAGCGCGTCGGGGTCTCGTTTTTGGTTCAAAATTCTAAATTCAGTATGGGGGATCGTTTTATATGTTTTTGGGTACGGGAAAACCGATTTTTGACATTTAAAAGTCCTAGCGCGTCGGGATCACGTTTTTGAATAAAAATTTAGTGTGGGGTATCATTTTATACGTTTTTGGGTACGGGAAAACCGATTTTGACAGTTAAAAAGTCGTAGCGCGTCGGGATCACGTTTTTGGATCAAAATTTTAAAAATTCAGTGTGGGGTATCGTTTTATATAATTTTGGGTACGGGAAAACCGATTTTTGACAGTTAAAAAGTCGTAGCGTGTCGGGATCACTTATTTTTTTACTAAATGTAACAAATGAAAAGTAATTGTTAAGTTTCATTTTCTTTCAATTCGTGTGACCTGTCCGGACGATTTTCAGTAGTGACTGTGGTAGGTAATTCGGTAATTCAATTGGAACTAATTAAACATAACATTTAACTTAGTTTTAACCACTTAAGTATTAGGCCCGTGTTACACTGTAAAATATTTTATAAAATATGTTTTATAAAAGATGGTATCCACCTAATATAAAAGATTTGAAAAGTGATTCTCTTTTATAAAACATTTTGGACTTGTACTAAAAAGTTTAAAGGTCTAACAATTTATAAAAGGTAAAATGCCAACCTCTTAAATTTTATAAAAGAAATATAATATAAAGGATGGCCCATTACACTATCAATGATCTTTGTCAAAGAACTTTTATAAAACATATTTTATAAATTAACTTTAGGCCTACTTTTAAACATAATAAAATAGCAATAATCAAGTTGTATTTTTTTTTGTTTTAAACCTTTTGGGACCATCTGAAGATATTTCACTGTAAATATTTAATTTCACCGTAGTTAATTAAGTAAAAATAATGTTATTATTTTTTTGAAGATTTATATTGGAATTTATAATGAATATAATAAAAATTATTAAAACATAAGGTCAATAAATATGTTGAAATATATAAAGAAACTGTGTTAATGTCTGGCGCATCTGTAGCGAATAGCGATCAATTTTGGGGAAATTTTTAGTGAAAAAAGTGTGTTCTGGGGAAATTTTATGTGCTAAAACATTTTCTGCACCCCTGACTGCAACTAGCCTACTTTATAAATAAAAGAAAATTGGCTATGTTAGCAAAAGTAACTACAATAATTATAGCTGTGCTTCGTACATCAAACAACATGTGAGACATTCCACACACTTAGATCTTGACCAATTCTATTTTCACTACAGTCATCAATAAATCAGGCTTAATTTCATACAGTAAGGCATAATTAACACTCACCGTTGACTCATACAGTTTCTGCAGCTCATCATACAGCCACATCTCAACTGCGAGTCGTTTACGTATAAGCGACATCTGATGGCTTCCATATTTGGCAGTTAAGAATTTTTCCCTTCGTTCCTTCACCTCCCCCTTTTCAATGAAATTAACATGTAATCCAGTTTTAGCTGGGCTCCTCTCTGGTGCTACCTCACTTCGTAAAACTCCACACTCCATACGGTACTTTGTACCCGACGGTTTCTGTAGAAACAAAAGTAGAAATAATTAAAATGCTTGTTGAAGTACTTTTACTGTAGGCCTATCTTGTTTGATTTGAAAGTGTTAATAGTTGTTTGCTAACTGTTTATTAATTGTAAGTACCTTAACTATTCAAATAAAAAACCTTACTAGCCTAACCTGTAACATAATATTATAATCCTATTTTTTAAGTTAAAGAGTAAATGTTAAAAAATGTTAGGCCTACTGTTACAAATGAAAAGTTCCTTTGGGTTTAGTTAAACAAAATTATTTTGTTAGCCTAATTTACAAATCACAATATTAAAGAACTTGATTGGCGTAAATGGATAAAGATTAATTTTAAATAAATTTTTGCAAGATTTAATTATTTTCAAATGTATAATTAGTCTACACGTTTTTGTTATATAGTGTATCAACAAATAGCTTTATAATAAAAGCCATATACTTGCTTTTTATATATGACTAGGCCTACTATATTGCATGTAATAAACAATAATAATTAAGCTTGATTTTTATTAACGAAGTAAATGACATATGCCTTCTTAATAACATAAATTTTTTTGCTAAGTTAGGTAGTAAAACATGTACGGTAGGCTAACTTATTATTTTGTGAAAGTTAGGGCCAATCTAATTAAAGGCCTAATTGTCTTTGATTGTAAATGATGTATAACAATAACTTTAGTGACGAAACTTTGTTCCCTAATCAGTTTTGTTGTTCAATTTGTTTTAGTTAAAATAATTACAATATAGGGCCTACTAAGTTTACACAAATTTCTTGTTTTTGGTTTGTACCTATAGTCTAAAAACAAGTAGGCCCTACTACAGAACTGCAGTTATAATTTTTTCAGTTTCTAATCTCAGTTATAATTTTGTCAGTTTCTAATCTGATTTCCAGTATTTTAATGTAATATTTTAAAGGTTATCTATACCTATAAAATATTATTAATATTTAGGTACTGTACATACAACTTTCGGCATACATTTACTATAAGGGCGCAAGTTTACTATTCGACACTAGGCTAACCTATGGCAACAGAAATGCAATAATAAACATTTGACTCAACTTAGCAGTCAACTTTCATCCGGTCTTACCAACATTATAATTGGCAAAGACCGGATATACATCCGGAATATTGACCCAATTCCTGAGTCGAGGAATGCGGAAATGTTTACGCAACCTTGAGCATCCATAAACAAAAATAGCCTAAAGGTTCTAACCTAATATTTAGTCACAGTAGGCCTACGTTTACCTGTATTCTACATTTAACAGTAGAATGTAAAACAACGTCGTTGTCTGCAAAAATATCAGCCTAGGGTCAAATAGTTAACTTACAAAACTGACTCTACGCCAACAGAAATGCAAGAGTATAAAAAAATAGCCTGAAGTGGGCGCAAATTTACTATTCGACCCTAGGCTAACCTATGGCAACAGAAATGCAAAAATCATAATATTAAAACACATAGCCTAAAGATAGGTGTGGTACCTATAGTATTTAGTCACAGTATGTTTACCTGCATTCAACATTTAACAGTAGAATGTAAAACAACATTGTCGTCAAAAATATAGCCTAGGCTAGGGTCGAATAGTAAATTTACGCCTCTGAAGTGCTAACTTTTAGTCTTTAGTAACAGTATGTTTACCCGTATTCAAAATTTAACAGTTAAATTTAAAACAAGGTCGTAGTCTGCAAAAATATCAGATGAGGGTCGTATAGTAAATTTATGCCACACTTTCAAACTCAATAGTTGGAGGGGGGGGGAGGTTGGCCTGCCAACCTGCCATGCTTATTTGTTCGTTGAAATTGGCTAAATGACTCAAAATTAAAATATCTGCAAAAAGCATGCAAAGCACCGATCAAGCAGATCACTTTAACTTTACCTAAACTAGTTAAAATCATAATGTATTACTGTAGCCTACGTTATTTAACCTAAAAATTATTCATAGCCTACTAGGAATAACATATTCCTTCAATTAATTACCTTATAAACTCTGTCATGATTATTATTTTGATTAAACTGACACACGAAATGCAAATAACAAAGAAAGGAAATACATTATTCATAGTTTTGTTGTAATAACGACATCTAATTCAACTAAAATAATTAAGAAATTAGACAAGGCTGGATGAGTCGAAGACGACGATCGAATATAGATTGACAATTTATTGATATTGATAGATGTGATACACAAATTTAATTAATTACACAATGAAAGCAAGACGGTCGACAAGGTAATAATAACAATGACTGTGTAACAAGTTTAACAATGGGATCCAGATCAGGATTCACGCCAATTAAGGTCAGGGCTGTCAATATAAAACGTTATATTTTATGTGACCAACTAGAGCAAAATTATTATAATATAATATATTATTTTCAAAGTAATATAATATTAAACTTTAATGTTTATACTGGTGCAATTAGATAAAGTGTGGTAATTATAATATATATTAGTTTAATGTATTCTATACGGTAATACATGAACGTGCATAGTGAGTTTGTTTAAAGTCTCTGCGAAAACTATTAATTTTAATAAAAGTGCAAAGGTGTTATCTAATTTGAACATTTATTAAAATAAATAATATTAGGTCTACCCACCAGACTCTTTTAGTTAGAGTTAGAAGTGAAATTCGTTGGAAGGATTTCGAACTTACAGATGAAATTAAATTTGACCTTTTGATTCGAAACACTGTAACTAATTTTGTCAGTTGTTCTTCGATAAATACCTTGACCTAGGCTGAAACGAATAAAACATAGATTTTACACTTGGATTGACTCTAAATAATTACCCTTTTCTCGCCTTGGGATTGCTCAATTCGAATCCACAAAGTATTCAACTATCGGCACTGGTGTGGAGAACCAAAATTTACGTACCCCAAAGAATACTGTTCACAAAACTAAAACGATCATTGCTGTTAACATTCATCTAAAATATATCAATTTGATCTTATTTAAAACTAGTGGACCCGCCAATGCTTTGCTATTGCTATTGCTTGATTTACCTAACCTCTAAAATTATATTCAGTTGTTGATCAAAATCAGCTGTTGATCAAAATCAGATGTTTTAAGCTTTTCATACGAACAGTTGTTTTTTGTGTCCCTGATAAAATCAAAAGAAATATTTCTTCTTCTTCCTTAAGATTAACATTGAAACTTTGAGGGCCCAGGGGGCGTAGCCCTAATGTCCTAGGACTTCGGTAAATGGCCTAAAACCTTCCCAGGGTTAACCTGTGTTACTATGCAAAATTTCAAAGCAATCTGATGGACGGTTTGGTAACGCATAAAGGACAAACATACAAACGTACAGACGGACATACATTGAATTTTATATATATAGACAATCATATTTGCAAATGATTTTTTTTTTTTAATTGGAATACTTTCTTTTTTTAAATCGAGATAGATACCTTGTAAAAATAAAATGCCAAAATGAAAATGGGAAGCCCACAACGATGAAACCTGCTACTTACTCCCCGATTATGCGTGAATTATTTTAAACTAGCCGATTATAACCAAAAGATTTTTCACCTAAAAAATGCAGGATGTACTATAATTTTGTTTGACAATAACAACATATATTCTTTATATAAATTAATTACAGACCATCAACTTACTATAAATAGGAATAGTTGAAAATGTGCAAATGTCCATTTGAAGTCGAAGCAAGCGGCTGCGACATGCCCCACTGGTTGGGGTTGGATTAGGTACACTTTTTTTAAACAAGAAGCGGAGTTTTAATATCTTTTCAAAAGTTCTACTGAACATGACGTGTCAAATTACCAAAATCCTCGGCTTTTCAATATCAGGACCATAGACGATTCTCCCTTTCCCCGGGGATTCTCTGGTGAATTTCTAATCTTTCATAAAGTTGGTACCCTTGTCCAGATTCCAGTCAGATAAAAAATCTTGGTCAGGACAAGACACTATTTGGTTTTAGGGAACTAAATATTTTTGCAAAATCACTCGATACAAACATATTTTTCCTTAAATTGTTCTTGATCTTTTGGTCAAGAGAATTTTTTTAAAACGAATATGTTGACAGTTGTAGGTACGGATTTTGTACTTACGAAATGTTAGGAGCAGTTGAGTTCCCAACAAAGTGTAAAAATCACCGTTTATTTTCTTTTAAAGTAACCACAACAGTAAAATTACTTTAAAAAGTAACATTCCGAACATTGCTCGGTATCGTTGTCGCGCTCAGCAATGTCCATGACACTCGTCCCAAGTTATCTAGGAAATCATAACTCGTGAAAATAAAATATAATAACATCAAATAACACAAGCACATGATTAAACTTTTAGTTTGTGGATCCTTCTACCGTTCTTGCTAAAGCCCCGTTCCAACTGTGCCAGGCTTTTCTGGCTCAGCATTTCACTCGCCACCGAAAAGGTTTCGGCCCGTTACGCATGAGCTCGAAAGTAATCAGGAAGCAGAGGTTGTTTTCAATCGGATAGGTAGAACTACATTGGGAGTAATGATGCAATGCACATGGTAAGCCGGTAGCTATCGGATACCCTCTGCCTATCTCGATAGGCATAGATCATAGAGGCAACCACTGGTTTCTCCTCTTATCCGCGTTTCACTAGTAGGCCTACATAGTTGCAAAGCCGTAGCCAGCAACTAAAAATCCCCAAAATCCCAAAATTTAGAAGTAAAAATTAATACCAGCTTTAAAAAGTGCAAATTAAATTATAAAATAGACAACACGACAGAGGATCCAGCAACATATTTCACATCATTGTGCAATGCATGCATACTGATATTTAGATTTACTTAATTAAACTACAACGTATAATACACATGGATGCAGTAGGTTACAGCCTTACTCTCTTGTGAGCTTAAGGGTCTTCTATACCTTGCGTAAAACAGCAAAAATATGCACTTTGTACTATCGTGTTTCGGACGCCGTTTTAAATTGTTCTTAAAGGCTTTGTGCTTATGTCTTATATCTCATAATTGAAAGAAATCGACGGCATCTCATTTTAATCAACAGTTTAACTGAGTAAAAATCGATTACTTTTAACGCATTTTTTTGGAGTTTTAAGCAATAATTTCCATATTTTAAGCTAACACGTAAAAAATATAAAGTCTTCTTTATAACTTAAAGTAGTTTCCCAGATTATTAGCGAATTTCCATAGAAAAAATGAGCTATTGCAGTGGCCCTTATGGTAAGACCCAAGGTCGGGAGTAGCAAATGAGCTCCGATCAAGGTCCCCAGAACACGTTTTGGGGTGTCATTAAAAATCATATATATATGTGTGTTCGCACTCTAGCGGCCGCATTTTGAGCCCGATTTGGTTCAAATTTGGTACACATGTTGGTTGTCTACGTCTCTCGGACGAGTTCGTTAGCCAAAAAAATCCAACAATCGGAAGTACGTTTTTTGACCGGAAGTAACTATTTTTTGAGATTTTTACTACGAGAATGATTTTTTTTAGAGTTTTTCTAAAAATATAAATGTAGGATGTTATTCTGCACATTTTGTTTTTTACGCGACCTTATAGCTCGCTTGGTTCCTGAAAAATCGATCAAAACGTAAAATACCATAAAAGTAACCGGTTCGAAGCCAAGTGGTGCAAACTCGCGAGGCCACTAGGCGCAAACAAATTCTACTAATATATTACGTACATACAAACAGCTGTTCAATGCCTTCGTGAGTAGACCTATTTCCCAAATTGTTGGTTGAAACCCTAAAATATAGGCATATAAACTTAATTTTGGAAATTAGCTCAACTCACGTCAGCGGTCCAGCTGCGTGGTCGAATTATTAATTTACAAATAGAATCAATTCACTTTCTAATGAACTTAAATAACTCATCAAAAAAATGAAAAATGAGACAATGTCTAAATTCCTGCACAACCTGACCGATCAAAAGGATACAGAATACTCCTTATGGAAGGCCTCCAAGGGGCTTAAGAGGCCAAAAGCTTAATGCCCTCCAATAAGGAGATCAGATAACACTTGGGCCAGAAGCTCCAAGCAGAAAGCAGACTTATTTGCGCAACACCTTGCAGATACTTTTCCACCACTATCTAGGCAAACAGCTGATGAGGAATTGAGGGCTGCTGAGAGGCTGGATGAGAGGGAAATCACACCAGTTACGCTACAAAAATTAAAAACTGTAATTAAGAACAACCTCAAACCTAATAAAGCACCTGACTACGATCTTATCACAGGACAGGTACTAAAAGAACTGCATGAAAAAGGACTCAAAAAATTGCTCTACATAATAAATGCCTGCTTCAGAATGGGGTATGTTCCAAGACAATGAAAGGTTGCTGAAGTGATAATGATTTCTAAACCTGGTAAACCCTTACATGAAAAGTCATCTTATAGGCCAATTTCACTTCTGCCAACGACGGCAAAGCTATTTAAAAGACTGTTACTCAAGCTCTTAAGTTAATAATAGAGGAAAGAAACTTGATACCTACACACCAGTTTGGATTCCGAGAGAAACATTCTACCGTTCAGCAGGTGCATAGGATTACAAATGTTATAGAAGATGCACTTGAGAAAAGGAAGATATGCTCCAGCGTATTTCTGGATGTGTCCCAGGCATTTGATAAAGTTTGGCATCAGGGGCTGTGTTACAAGATGCACAGAGATCTTCCAATTATATGAAATTCTTACCTCATATGTCACCGAACGATACTTCAGGGTGAAGTATGAGGGTGAGCACTCAGAATTGAAACCAATTAGTGCTGGTGTCCCGCAGGGCAGTGTTCTGGGCCCGGTTCTTTACCTGCTCTACACTAGAGATATGCCTGAGCCCGTGGGAGTGGACATTGCAACATTTGCGGATGATACCGCAATTGTGGCAATAGGAAATTCTGTTAATGAGTCAACAACCGGTTTGCAAAGAACTTTGAATGAAGTGAGTCAATGGACCAAAAAGTGGAGGGTCAAACTAAACGAAGCCAAGTCTGTGCACACCAACTTCACTAATACAAAAAAACAACATCTCCCTGTGGAATTAAATCAAAAACCTGTTCCTTATAGCAATACTGCTAAATATCTGGGTCTAACGCTAGACTCTAAATTGCGCTGGAAGGAGCACTTCAAAATGAAAAAGAAGGAGCTAAACATTAAATATGGGAAAATGCACTGGCTAATTGGAAGACGCTCGGAGTTGAGCACTTACAATAAAGTTCTCCTGTATAAGCAGATATTGAAGCCAATATGGGAATATGGCATCCAGTTGTGGGGTTGTGCAAAACCTTCAAACAGAAGCATCATCCAAGTCTTTCAAAACAAAGTACTTAGGGGCATAGTGAATGCACCATGGTTTATCAGAAACTCAGATCTACACAGAGACTTGAAGGTCAACACGGTTGACGAAGAAATTAAGAAGCATGCAAGACGACACCATCAACGCCTTCGGGGACACCCGAACACAGAGATCCTGAGGATGTTGGATGTACCCAGTCCGCTTCGTAGACTCAAGAGGACCAAGCCAGCTGACTTGATTTCTTAAAGTTATTTAATCATTATATGGGAACATCCATTGGGCTGTTACCCATCACACTGTGAAAATAAATAGATTAGAAGTTGCTAAACGAGCCAAGCTCAGTTGTAACATTATGCAGATAAAAAAAATAAATAAATAGAATCCGAAACACGTTATTACGAATGCATGTTTCAACGATTTTGCGGCTTTAGTCAGACCTTTCGTATTGAAACCATACGGCACACTCGGGAGTTTTCTTCAAGGTAAAGAAGAGCCTTAATCTCATCTAAAATAAGAAAACTATGAAGGCTCAACAAAAATACTTTACTCACAAAACACTAAATTGTCCCAATACGGGGGTTGACGTGCGAAGCACGCAATGCATTGTGTATTGAAAATACCCCGAATATGGGGTTTGGCGTGCGAAGCACCCAATGCATTGCGTATTTAAAACACTCCCAATACGGGGGTTGGCGCGCAATGCACTGTGCGTCGGCCGCTTCTCATAGTGTACAGTGTCAAGCTCACGTGTGCGTCCTTAGCAGTGAAAAAGGGTTAAATTCAAATTCCCGGTCTTGTCCTGACCACCCCCCCCCCCCCTGTCGACGGTAATACGACAGTGCATATGCGACGCTGCGTCAGTTCTATCTGCTTCTATTAATCAAGTAAGTTTTCAACAATATAATTATTAATTTGATTGAAATGACGGGCGTCCTATCTCATGTGCACTGAAACTCGATAGGTATCTAACAGATACGATTGAAAACTATCGCGGCGTCCCGATTATAGGCCTACTTTCAAGCTCATGCATGTTCACAGGGCCTTAGCCGTGCCGCTTAGATCCAAAACAAGGTTCCTCAGTCTTTATCTCTTGGTATTATTATCTCTGGTCTTTACCGTCGAATGTAGGTAAACAATCTCAAAAATGTGTGCTTCGGCGGATAGACCAATATAATGGGGCAATATCGACGCCAAACCACGTGTCGTGGGAAAGATTAACTCGTAAAATTCTGCCGAAATCATAGTCACCAAGTACGAACGCCGAACGTCAATGCGTCCAAAAACGGGACTTTAATATGTTATATCGAGAAGAACCACTTGAGGTCCCAGTTTCAAATATTGGTGAAACCCATTAATTTTTGCGTAGTTGTAATACTAAAAAGTAGTTTTTATAGGCAATGAAAGGACATCGGTATATTTCGGCTTAAAACCAAACTGAAACCGTAGCAAGTAAAACAATGAACCAAGAAAAAAAATATTTACCAGAAACCCCTACTTTCACGATTTAATTCGGGTTAAACTTTACAGTACCAATAATTTAATAATTAAACTGTGGGAACAATACTTAAACTTGTAATTAAAGTACAACCTACTTTACAAAACAAATAATTCGACCACGCAGCTGGACCACTGACGTGAGTTGAGCGAATTTCCAAAATTAAATTTATATATGTTTTGAGGTTTGAAACAACTATTTGGGAAATTGATCTACTCACGAAGGTGATGCCAGCATGTACCAAATATATTGCCATCGGTCAATTTTGTTGGCTACGAACTCGTCCAAACGACTTAGAAAACCAATCTGTGTACTAAATTTGGGCCAAATCGGATATAAAATGCGTCCGTTAGAGTGCGCACAATAATATATACATGATACTTCTAGTCAAAAATGTCGTCTACTTCCGGTCAATTTTTTTCGCTAACGAACTCGTCCAAGCAACTTAGAAAACCACCTGTTTACCAAATTTGGACCAAATCGGACGTTAAATGCGTCCATTTGGGTGCGCACACTTATACATAAAAAGTTACTTCCGGTCAATTTTTTTTTAGCTAACGAACTCGTCCAAGCGTCTTAGAAAACTAACCTGTGTACCAAATTTGAACCAAATCGGACATAAAATGCATCCGTTAGAGTACGCACACATATATACATAAAGTTACTTCCGGTCAAAAATGTAGTCTACTTGCGGTAAATTTTTTTTTGTTAAGCTACCAGTTCAAGCGACTTGGAAACCCAATGTATGTATCAAATTCGGTCCAAATCGGACGTAAAATGCGTCCGTTAGAGTGCGCACACATACATATATATATATATATGATTTTTAATTACCCCCTCCCCCCCCCCCAAACGTGTTCTGGGGACCATAATCGGTGCTCATTTGCTACTCCCGACCTTGGGTCTTACCATAAGGTTTAAACTCTTAGCAGACTAGTGTAGCTCTACTAGTGGCAGTGTATTTATAAATAAAGATTACAATATTGTAATTAACTTACACAGTTGACACTTATTAACGAGGGCGTGATTTAATTTATAGCCTAACAATTAATTTGCATGTTAACGACATATTACAACTTGACGGGCTATTAACAAGTCTCCTCCAATAGACAAGGAAACTAAAGCGAAACAAAAGACGAAAAAAAGAAGGCTGCGTCTTATTTTAATTTGCAGAAAATTGGCATTGGTTTTAATCTCTTTTTGTATACTGTACATACACGAAAGAAGAGATATAAGAAAATTAATTTTCTGCTTCTGCTCTAGATAGGGGTGACAAAAGCCTCGAAATTTGCAAACCGTTTTCGGTTTCGCGGATAACTAAGCACTCTTACAAAATTAAAATACGTAGAATTCTGTGACGATTGATGTCTTGTTATTCAAATTACGTCAAGTGAATACATATGGTGCTAGTTTGTGCGCCCTTATGATATTTTTTATCGGTCCGGGGGGGGGGGGGGGGGATAAGACCGGGTTAGGGGATTAAGGAGTACCCTCCCCTCCTTCGGCAAAAGGGGTCCAGGGAAATTTTGGACCTTCCCCAGAAAACTTTTAAAATTTGGGAAGACAATTTGGCTGTTCAAGTAAAATATTAACCCACACAGCATTGAGTATGTACCTTTACACCGTCAATGAATACACAAAGCTATTAAGTCTAGAGGCAGCACCAAGTAGTGATAGTGACCCACCAGCTCATGATAGAATTCTTGTAAAAAATAAAATAAGTATAGGCCCTAGGCTATATGTAAAATCAAACGGCACATAACATTTAAAACATATTTTAGTGCTAATCTCTTAAATGAAAAATACCTGACTATAATTATTAATATACATATTTTACCAATCCCTGGGGGGTGGGGGGGGGGGGGAGCCCCCTCTACCCATAGGTGCCCCTCTAGCCTATGGATGCTAGATAAAATAGTTTTTTTTCTTTGGCAAAAATTAACAGCTTTTTGTCTTATTTTGTCGTGTAGAATATATCATATATATGACAAACTACCACTATTTAAAATATGGTACACTATCAAATCTTGTATTCAACCGTATTTTTAAACAAGTCTACAATTAAAATTACGATAAGGAAAGAGAAACAGCGTAGATTGTACTACTAGTTGACGTTTAAGGCTACCCAAGAACTTGTAAAATCACCGATATTAAGACAAGAGTCGTACAGGAATTTCAGCACATGAGTTTTTAGTTCGGTTTTTTTAATAGAGCCTGTAGTCGTAGAGAAAAGCCTACAAACACTTGTCTGGGCTTCTAAGTCATGATGATTTTTAAGGCAGGACATGTAAGGCCAGGTTCCCCAAAGTTTTACTGAACCTCCATAGAATAAGTCATGTATTGATTTTAATACACAAATTGTCGCAAATGTCAATAATAATAAAATTGAACATCCGTCATTAATAAGTAATAACTTCAAACTTTGTTAACCTTTTGTAAGAATTATTTACAAAAATTGTATATAAGGTATTTTAACAAAACGTTGAAGGGATAATATAAATTTACAGTTTTCTCCATTATTTAAATAATACTGGTCTTATAAAGATGCAATTAAAGATTTGTATTTTGTTTCTTTACTGCAGAAGTCTTACGTAAAATTAATATTGTTTTTTGTTGTGTTTTGAAATATTCTATATATATAAAAGCGAAATACCACTCACTCACTCATCACGATTTCTCAAAAACTACCAAACGGATTGAAATGAAATTTGGTACATGTAGCTTCCTCTAGGGCCATAGGTGCTCACTAAGAAAGGGTTTGAAAAATTTCGAAATTTTAGGGGGGTTTGGGGGGATCAAAGTTATTAAAAAACGAATTCTTCAAAACTACCGAACGGATTGGAATGAAATTTGGTATGTAGCTTCCTCTAGGGCCATAGGTGCTCACTAAGAAAGGGTATGAAAACTTTCGAAATTTTAGGAAGGGTTTGGTGGGATCAAAGTTACTAAAATCATAATTTCAGACCTTTTATTATTATGACAATTTAGTGCTTTTATTACTGTATTTAAGATCTATATATATATATATATATATATATAGCCTAAAAGCCAAATACCACTCACTGACTGAACACTTAAAAAGAATACAATTACGTTAAAAAGACTGAAAATACCAACCACCGTACGGGTCACTAAGAAAGGTTTTCAAAAAATTTGAAATCTTAGGGGGTTTGGGGGTCAAAGTAATTAAACACGATTTCTCTAAAACTTCTGAACGGATTGGAATAAAATTTGGTATGTAGCTTCCTCTAGGGCCGAATGTGCTGATAAGAAAGGGTTTAAAAAAAATTGAAATCTTAGCAGAGGTTTGGGGAGGTCAATGTTACTAAAAAAACCCACCTAACGGATTGGAATGAAATTTGGTATGTAGCTTCCTCTGGCCCTAGGTGCTCGCTAAGAAAGGATTTCAAAGTTACTAAAAATCTCCATAAAAAATACATAGTGTAATATATTTATTGATATAATATATTTTTTGTTAATATACATTTAACTTTGATTTGTCTATCCGTGCAAAGCCGGATGGGGCCAGCTAGTGTAATTATATTATTAAGAAACACATTTCAGGACGTGGAATGATTTTTTTCCTTACTAGCCCGACGCAATGTGTTTTACAAGAAGTAATATACGTGACGGAACGCCGGTAGATTATCTAAGCGAATATTGTTTTCGTCATGATGACTGGTGGATGTAGAATGGCATAACATAAATAATTCAAAGCACGACAAAAATATCACACAAGATACGTGGAGGTAGAACTAGTCCTACGTGACCAAGCCCATTGCATACCACGTTCAGGTGGACATTCATATATGTTCAAACAAAACGACAAATCTGATATGTTTTATAAATAAAGAGACTTTTAGATTTAACGACCTTTTAAGTATAAAATGAAGTAAGCCTACCTACTCTAAATGCAACGATATCCCTACTTGTACTTTCGGGAGGTTTTCTGTGCAGCCAGTGACAGCTTTATTTTCTCTATGGGATTTTTAGTGTTCACAACCATAATTTTACAACGCAGTAGGAGGCACACACAAAATTCTTAGCAAATAAGTTATTGAATCATTGCATTCGTCATTTTGTTCTACTAATGGAAATAACACGTTATAATCTTACAAATTAAATAAACACAGGGTTCGTACAGAATTTTGGTATTTTTTCTCGACTTCCTTGACAGGCTCAATAACTCGGTTATCTTTTAAGATATGGGGAAATAAATAAGAAAACAGTTTTGGTTGTTATTAAACAATTAACTTTTTTGTTTCCTAAATGATTTTTGTAAAGTTCGCGATTTTGGAGATAGTCCTATTTGACACTTAACATTTTAAATGGCCGCTATTTTAAAAGTAAAGAGAACGTTCTGGATTTTTGTACAAGGGTCAAAGGTTACCTAACAAATATTTAGGTACACAAAATGTGAGGCCAATATCTTTTCTATTTCCAAAGATATCTTTGTTGGCTATATATCTTGTGTTGCATAACAGGACAAACTTTTTGACATAGGCTATCTGAACCTTTATGATTTTGGCGGGCTTGAGGGGGTAGGGGGTAAACAATTTGAAATATAAAGGTAGGTCATGTAAACATTATTGAAAAGCTTATTAAAAGAGAAACAGAATGGTGCAAACTAGAGCTTAGTATCTTGCTTCGTTTCAAAGTAATGGACAATCAAAGTTCTGGAAAATGATATTGTTATCATAACATCAAAGCAGATTATTAATTTGTTAATATTAGAAATGTATAGGTTGTATGTTATTTTCCAATAATATATTGGCAGAGATGTCAGAGTAAAGTTGATGTGTTCGTGTTCTAGGAAAGTCTGCACATTAACTTATTCGGGTTAGAAGTTGTGGAACAATTAGGCCTACAATAATAAGTTATCTTAGTACCCACAGACAAAAAGTAAAATGCCTACCGTACAGGGTTCCTATAGAATTTTTATAATTTATGTCAATATGAATTTCCCAACTAACTCAAAACATATTATGAAATTATTTTTTCCTTCAGCTAGGTAGGTCTACTACTTTAAGAGGATTTACTGCCTCATTAGTAATAAGGGTAGGAAGAACCAGGGGGGGGGGGGATGTACATTGAGTTTTTCATATTCAATGCTTTTTTATATGGGCACTTTTCCGCCCGCAAAATTATATGTTAGCAAAACAGCTGCTTAAACAACAACAATGGATCAAAGAATTTCTGTGTCTGTGTATTCTTGGCATTACCTCAATTATTGTTTTTTTAAATAAGAATATCCATGTTTTAATAAAGTTTCTTTCATAGTATAATACAAATTATCTACTAAAAAACTGTAGGCCTACCTGGAGGAAAAATGTTGTGTGTCTTACGGGAAGAAAATATCTTAGTCCCACCATGAAAATTACTGCCGTTTTCCTCCCTTAAGACTCAAATAAGTTAACTGTACCTATTAAAATATTTGCATTACATTTCGGCCTCCTCCTTCCCTACAGCCATTCTCTTTATCTCAACCATCCGTGGCAGAGAAAGAAAGCAGAGCTGTATTATCCAGCAAACATAATTTAAATTAGTAAAATAAACATTTACTTTCTCAAGTGCTAAACTTGTAATTTTTTTAAATAATTCATTTGGTTGTAAATTACAAAACTTAAATGAATCTTAAAGTAATATGAATGGTAGGCCTAATTGTTTACTATTGAGGTATAAGATTTGCTTCTAACAAAGTAAGTTAATAGTAAACAATTTCCGGAGTTTTTAGTCTTCCGAGTTACAAAATTGTTATTAACTTAGGGCTATTATTTGGATTTTTGAAATTATAATTAGGCATATCTAAATTTAGGGTAAATTTCTATATGTTAACTGAGAACAAGTAATCTAATAATAATATAAAAAATACCTACAACAGAGTATCGTTAGGTATAGGCCCTGCCGTAATTTTAAATTAGACAAATTTTGACTTGATGGGTAAATTCTTAAGGAGCTTGACAGCTAAAATACCTACATAGCTAAAGTCATCATAAATTCCCTGAATATACTCCTGAAAAGAAAAAATCCTGTTTCACAGCTTTTTGTTATTGCAAACTGGAGCAGAAAAAACCCCTCAGGTTTTGCATCATCTAAACTCAATGACATAACCAAATTTCCCTGTCTTTATTTCAAGTTCCCCGACTTTCCCTGACTATTTTTCATATCCCTGACCTCCCCTGATGTAGGAACCCTGTAATATCATCATAATAAACTATACCATCAAAGCTCTATTATTTTGTGTTACCGGTAGGCTTATATATGTTAACCACAAAAAATCTTGCCTCATATTACATGTAGTATGGCAGCTACTTAGTAAAACAACACCAACCTTAGCCTAGAAACTTAGTAGTTTCCATAGTGATTTATTAAATTTTTAATATAGACCTAATAATAATAACTTAGGCCTAGGCCTACTTACAGTATATTGAGTCCTTAATACAATTTTCTTCAGAAAGACCTTGCAATTAACTACTGTAAAAAAATAAATCCTAACAATTTTATAATGGTTAGAATATTGCTTAAAAACATACTAGGCCTACACTGTAGGCCTAAATTTTAAACCAAAAGAGG
>JAGFPH010002436.1:117802-143412 GCA_018207615.1 Philaenus spumarius | reverse complement strand
GAGGTTGGTGTATTGGCTTGAGCGTGTGAACGCTGGTTTGGCGTTTGTGCAAGCCAAAGTTACAATCTCCACATGCGCATTGAATAATATCCTACCCCTACCTATTATTTACACTGATATGTTATTTACGATCCGTATTGCAGCGTATGTTGGTTATATTAATTGTGTATTGTTTGTTGGTTCATAAAATGTCAAGTGAAAAAGAATTTCTAATTGAATTTATTGAAGTTTACAAGTCGTTCCCTTATTTGTGGAAAGTGAAGTGTTTATACTACATTCCTTTTGTATTATTAACTAGTGGACCCGGCAATGCTTTGCTATTGCTTTATTTAATTTTAAGGGTAGTTATCAAATTTCATTCTTTTGACTTAAGTTATTGAGTTGCAAATGGTGTTTATGTCAACAATTTATATAAACAATATTTTAAACAGCATATATGTAAGTAAATAGATATGTAACAACCGATGTTTGAATTGAATTATAATACAGTAAGCATTTTTCGTTGATTTTTGTTTGTGTTGTTTGGCAATCTAACCTAAAAAAGCTGTTTTGGTTTTTGAAGAATAATAACCCGATTATAAATTAGAGAAATTGGTTGCAAATAAAAGTGTTTTGGTTCATTGTAGGACTAACCTAAAATTATGTTCAGTTTTTGATCCATAACAGTTGTTTTATTTATAATAATATGTAACAACCGATGTTTAAATTGAATTATAATATAGTAGGCCTAAGCATGTTTTATTGATTTTTGTTTGTGTTTGCTTTTAATTTGTCAATCTAATCTAAAAAGCTATTGGTTTTGAAGAATAATAAACTGATTATAAATTTGCTAAAGTTGTTATGGTAATGAATGTAAACAAACATGTGTTACTAAGCATTTTATACGAACAGCTGTTTTTGAGCGCTATGGTCTTGAGTCCATACAAAAGAGGCTGTTTAGTTTTTTCCAAATTTGAAACTTTTTCGGGAAACTTTTCAAATTTTTCTTTATATAAAAACCTAGTTCGGACTATTACGAACATTTTAAAACAAAAAATTGCCAAATTGGTCCAGCAGTTCTCAATTGATGCGATTTCAAAGAAACAGCAATTCATTTTTATTATATAAGACTATATATTAAAAGAATTTATGAAAACTTGTGGCAGTCAGTATTCATCATATTCAGTGATTCATCCGGCCGATTACCTTATTTTTTTTTAAATTGCAGGTAATCATTCACAGATATGTCATCAAGCATTACAAATCATGTATCTTTCGCCTTACAAACGTTATAATCAAATGCAAATTTCTGCTGTGTATTCCTTATGGGGGTTTTTTTTGGTTCTTTGTCCACTTTGCGTTCGTATACCGTTCATCCGATTGCTTTTAAATTTTGCATAGTAACACAGGTTAACCCTGGGAAGGTTTTAGGCCATTTACCAAAGTCCTAGGACATTAGGGCTACGCCCCAGTGGCCCTCAAAGTTTCAATGTTAATCTTATGGAAGAAAGATTTCTATTGATTTTATCAAAAACAGCTGATTTTACCAGGGGCACAAAAACAGCTGTTCGTATAAAAAACTTAGCAACACATCATGTTTGTTTACTTTCATTACCATAGCAACATTACTTAGAAAATTTGAAGAGTATTACCTTTTTGAGGTTACATTGACAAACTAAAAACAAACACAAACAAAAATCAACGAAAAATGCTAACTATATTTTAATTCAATTCAAACATTGGTTGTTACAAACCTATTATATATAAAACAGCTAATTTGGATCAAAAACTGAACATAATTTTAGGGTGGGCATACAATGAACCAAAACACCAATTTTGCTAATTATTAGAATCAGGTTTTATTATAATTCTTCACAACTACCAGTTTTTTTTTAGATTTGGTAAAATTTTCCAACTGCGAGCGAAGCGAAGCAGCCATTTGAGGCCGAAGGCCGAGGCGGGGTTGGGACGCGGAGCGTCAAGGGGCAGAGCCCCTAGTAATATTTAATAAACTTACCTTGAGATATTTGTCTTTTAATACGTTGTAAATTGCGTCGCATGTTTCTGAAATTATGGCGCTTAGAGCTGGTTTGGAAATAACTGTCGAAAATTTCAAATCCTCGTAGCTTTTCCCAGTTGCCAAAAAATCTCAGCGTAGCTGATAGCCGTTCATAGGGGGTAATCGCACGTCTCATAACGGTGTCTGTTTCCGAAATGATGGGTGTGATTAAATTTAGCAAATTCCTGTATGCGTGGCTTCGTCCATAAGCAAGTAGTTGCGAAAATCATCAGGCTCACTACGTAGTTCAACAATTAAATTTTTATGAGAAAACACATCCCTCTCCATGGTTTACACCATTTTTTATTTTTAGCCTTCATGTCCTTCTTTTTCTTCACAATGCACACCGCAGCAGTTGAAAGAAGTATTATTTCTTCGACCAGATGTTCCATTTTGAACAATACAAACTGATTTTATAAGAATTTAAACACAACTGACAACAATTTGTATGTATTTAATGAAGAAGTTTATGATTGAAATGAACAAACTAGCAAGGGTTCCTCACTTCATATTTGCACAAACCGAACTGAGCGTGTAAACGGAAATATTTTATTCAGTTCGTTTGCACAAACTGGCTTGCGCAAGCCAGTTTGTGCAAATGGATTGAGCGTGTAAACCGGCCTTAAGTCGAAGCTGTAGGCTTAGGCGCAAACAAATTCTAGTAATATATGTCGTACAAACAGGCAGCTATTCAGCAACGTCGTGAATATACCTATTTCCCAAATTGTTGGTTGAAACCCTAAAACATAGGCCTATAAACTGAATTCTGGAAATTTGCTCAACTCACGTCAGCGGTTCAGCTGCGTGGTCGAATTATTTGTTTGTTGCGTGCTGCAACTGACAAACAATGTATAAAGTGTTTAATTTGTATCTTAAAAAAGTAGTCAATTTAAAATTCTGAAAAGCCGTTTTCCAATAACTATCGGAAATATATCAAATTCCATTGCCATTCGGAAAATTAACATCAGCGCCGTTCGATGTATGTAAGCTAACTAACAGAGCAACATTGTTGACGGTATTCGTATAATTGAAGGCGTAGTTTGATCCAATATTTCACACAGAGCAGAAATTATACGAAATCACTTTGGGCATTGAAGTAAACATCATATTAATTAAACTAATTATTAAAAAAGAAACAGCTGCTACAAAAAGGAGTTAATAACTATAAATTATTGTAAATAATAAGTAAACTGATTTAAAATCAAGTAGCTCTTATACATTGATAATGAGGACGTATGAAATATTTTATTTACCCAGACTTAATCTTTAATTTACAGTCGACATTTTATGCCAACATACCGTCTATGCTTCGCACGCCAACCCCCATATTGGGAGTATTTTCAATACACGGTGCATTGCGTGCTTCGCACGCCAACTCCGTATTGGGAGTGCTTTCAATACACAGTGCTTCGCACGCCAATTTTAAGCCTATGTTCTATGGACACACATGTGAGTCCGCTTTAAAATATTAGTGATTATTACGTAGAAAGGTTCAAAAATAAAAAATAAAGTAATTTCTACTCATTTATGCTATAGATATAAAAAATAAAAGTTCAGCTCCTAGCAAAGGAAATACGAAATTTGCGTAGCAGTGAACGTGTTAACGATGACACATACATAATGTAAGACAGAGATTGAAATAGACACGACCCACCCCCATTAATTCAAATTACGGCATGCATTGTTATTTCACCATTAATACTAAAATAATCAACATTTCTAACAAATTTTGATATTGCCAACTAAATGAAAAAACAGTATAAGATGTAACACCAGATGTTTTACTTATAATAAAGTCTTTTTCGTTGATTTTTGTTTGTATTTGCTTTTTCCTAAACTAAAAAAAAAACTGTTAGTTGTGAAAATTAATTACCTGAGTGAGTCTAAATGTGCTAAGTTAATTGCTGTGATAAAATAATGTAAATGCTTCCAATGAACGTACTTTTGTTCAGCATAAATGCCTAACCTAAAATTTTGTTAAGTTTTTTTATTCAAATCAGCTATCCTATATAGGCTAAAAACACAAAATTACAAATCTTCTGGAAGAACGTGTGAGACTTCCACTGGACCGATTTACACGCGGGTAGAGTCAAACGAAAGGGAATAACCCCTGTATTTGCACATTTTACCTTAGTTTTGGTACCTGGTCAGTAACTATTTAAAAACGAGATTAAAAGTTTTCTTATGGCAATTTAACATGGGGTAAAATTTCAACTTTGCACTTCTTTTAAGGGTTCACTCGAGGTTTCCACTGAACCGCTTTACACGCGGTTTGTTTTAAATGAAATATCAATAATTCTACGTATATTTGCACAATTTACTTACATTTTTGAAATAATTTAATTTAGAATGTAATAAAAGAACTTTTTAAACGTATTTTATCATAATTTTAAGTTTCTCTAACCAGCTGATTATTAAAACACGTGATTGTGCATCTAAGAACAGACAATTAATGGCAGAAAAAGGAATCAACTGGCTTAAAGAAAATCATTAGTGGCCAGTATCTTTGAACGATGTATCACATATATTGCATTTACCGAAAAATTAAATGTGGACAAAAACATAAATTATATGTGTATGTTGCCGTTAAGGCAGGTATAATAAATTAATAGCTATTTGTGCAACACGTGCGCAAAGTGTCACCCCATACTAACTTAGAGAACTCGTTGCATTAGCCTCACAGTTTCCCCACATAAACACCTCCATTAACAGACTTAGCTAAATAATTACAAAACTTCTTTCGTATTTCCGAGGTAATTTTTAAGTTTAAAAATCTTGTTTTTGTGTATTTTTTCTTTTTAGCGAATTTAAATAGGAAAAATGAGCTATTGCAGTCGCCCTTATGGTAAGACCCAATGTCGGGAGCAGCAAATGAGCACCGATCATGGTCCCCAGAACACGTTTTGGGGTGTCATTAAAAATCATATATATGTATATATTTATGTATGTATGTGTGCGCACTCTAACGGACGCATTTTACGTCCGATTTGGTCCAAATTTGGTACACACGTTGTTTTTCTAAGTCGCTTGGACGAGTTCGTTAGCCAAAAAAATTGGCCGGAATTAAAAAATTTTCGAGATTTTTCGTACTAGAAATAAACTTTTCTGAAGTTTTCTTAAAAAATAGACACTGAAATAATTCTGCACATTTTGTTTTTTTACGCGACTTTATAGCCCATCTGGTTCCCCCAAAAACAATCAAAACGTAAAATACCGTAAAAATACCAGAATTAAATCCACGGCTTTTACCTTGGTGACCGATGGCAATATATTTGGTACATGCTGACATCAGCTACGTGAGTTGATCAATATCCCAAATAGTTGTTTGACACCTATAAACATATATAAATTAAATTTTGGAAATTCGCTCAACTCACGTCAGCGGTTCAGCTGCGTAGTCGAATTATTTTTAATATAAAATGTTTTACTTAGGACGCCGCGGATAATCGAGAGTTCTCTGTATTGAATGCCAAAAAGTAAATTGACTTTAGCGCCGCGCCGTATATGCAAACTAACTGGCAGCACAACATTGAAATAGTATTCTTCAAATTGAAGGCGAAATCGACAAGTAAATAGTTTAATATTTCTAATATAATAGATTTTTTTTAATTCTACGATATCGCTTTTAGGAATGAAGTAAAAATCGTATCAATTAATCTAATTAACATTTCATTTTTAAGTGTTAAAAAACCGTGGGTAAGCTGTGATTGGAAACAATAAAATATAGAATTTTTACAAAATGTGTTTAATAATTCCCTAAGTGTATCACAGCGTTCTTCCAGGTAACGGTCTTAAAACGATTTAAAGATATAATTTACAAACTAGGTAACTAGACTTCCCTTTATCGCGCTTGAAGATCGAAACAGCAACCGAAATTAATTTCATTCACGAAATCCAGTACAAGATTGAGAAACACCCAAGGCGAAAGAATTCCTGACTAGAAAGGGGGCGGAGCCTTGACCGAGATTAGCAACGCATGCGCATTACACGTATAATTTATTATTTACAAATTACAACAAGGAAACGGGTTTCGACCTCTTCCGCGGTTTTGTTTTGAATTTTAATAGCGTTTAAGATGTGTTTGTTGTTGGTTTTGTCGGAGTGGGGTGAATCTTTCACGCAGTTAAATAATTCGATCACGCAGTTGAACCGCTGACGCGAGTTGAGCACATTTCCAAAATACAAATTTATTGGTTTTAGGGTTTGAACACTCTATTTGGGAAATTGGTCTACTCACGAAGGCGCTGTATATATAATATATTATGTAGTAGAATCCCGACTCAAGCGCTGTTTCGTTCCGATTTTGAAAATTTCGATTTGAGTTATGATCCTTTTGCGGCCTGGGATTATGAACCGTTCTACGCGACTTAGCACCCAGGGCTCTATAACAAGGGCTATACCATTTTGATCATTTACGGTGACCCAGTATCGATCGCCTATGACGTCACCATGCTGACACACACCAGCTGGTAATATTTTAGTAGTGTGCGCGCTTTCGTTAACTCGCTGTTGTAACTCGATGGAAAGGCTTCAGTAAAATAAAATTTAGATATTCTTAATCTACATAAAGTACGGATTCTAACAGTATAAAAACTTTTATTTTAACAGGTATTTCGAATTTTAATAATTGAAAATATTTGAGAATTATCGCAGACTGGCATGAAAAAGTTACTAAGCGAGAAAATATTTTATTTTTAGTTTATAAACAAACTTCCAGCGGGAAAGTTGTAGCCAATGAATTGATCTAAACTATCCAATTCACCGATTTGTGATAAAATGATTACATCATTATGAAATCGTTTTTTAAATGAGCGCGAGGAGGTGCGGCGCCGAAACTCCCGAAGTACAGTTGTTTGATACGGGAATAAAGTGTATGTACATATTGTTATTTTAAGGTAATATAGTAAATCACTTGTCCCCAGGTAATTATGCCAGCTAGAAAAAAGTAAGCATTTTATTTTTTTAACATAAACTAATTATAATTTATAATTAATATTTGATATTATTGAAGAAACATTTAAGTACTCCGCAAATTAGACAACAATGAACAAATTATTTAAAAGACAGCATATTTCTTTGTTATAAAGTAATTCTTTTAATTAAATATGAAAAAAAAATTTTAACGTAATTACGATTTTCTTTTTCCATCATTGATCTCTAATTTTATTTCTTTGAATGTACGTAATAATGATATTATTTTTTAAATGTTAAACTCCAACTTCATTTTATGTGTCCACTTCAATAATATCAAACCCCAAAAAGTTCCATTATAGTACGAAAAATCTCAAAATCGTTTCCTTTCGATCAAAAAACGTGCTTCTGGTTGTTGGATTTTGTTTTGCTAACGAACTCGTGTGTACCAAATTTGGACCGAATCGGACGTAATATGCGGACGTTGCGGTGCGAACACATATACAGGGTGCACAAAATGTATGGAAACACCTCGATAACTTGAAATCTGTTTGAGATAGATTTCTGTAACTTTTAGGATAAAACGTGTCGGTCAACGAGTCTTTACAACCGAGTGTCAACCCCTTCTAGGGGGTGGCTCAGGGGTTGTGACTCAATTATTTCAACATTGTGTGATAAATCGCGTCAAAAGTCTCTTTAAAACGAGAAAATTGGCGTAAATTAAAAGTTTCTACAATACAATCCAAAATGGCGGCCAATTTAAGTTTTTTTATTTACAGTATATTTTCGTATAGTAGTTCAAGGAAATGTACAGTTGCCAATAAATTAGTTTTGTCGAATCTTTATTAAGTGGATATTATAAAAATATTGAAAAAATCAATATTTATATATAATTTGTTCATTTATTTATAGCATTTGAACGTATTATTTTTTTTAAATTAAAAAACCAAAACTTAAATTACCTCAAACAGATTACAAATTATTGAGGGGGTTCCATACATTTGGTTCACCAAAACTTACCAGGTATCTTAAAAGTCCCCCCCCTATTATTTTTTGTATTTATGGAAATAGTGTTACCATCCAAAAAGGTGAAACTATGTGGAAAACGTACTGAGCCCAAATTATGGATGGTACATACATTATGTTTATAAAAGTAAAATTTAGCAGACACAAGTCTTACCTTAATAGCGAAGTCGAGATATCTGAAATGTTCCTTGACAGGTTATTGTATAAATAGAATTAATGTACACATATTATAACAATAAACTTTAGTTTATTAAAAAAAATTGATACGCCCTTAATTATAATAAAAGATGAATATGATATACGCCCCAAAAATATGCTAACAGATGTTTTATTTAGTTCCCTCCCTTACAAAAAAAATAAAGAAAAACCCACCCTGTATTTAATTATATTATTTAAATTTAGACTTAGTTAATCAAAGAAGAAAGAAAATTTGCTTATGGCACACATGGTCTTAAACATTAGTTTATACAATAGTACTTACAAAATAATTGGTATATTATAAGTTGGCCAACGTTTATTAAAAAAAAAAATATATATATATATGCGCATTGTATGTAATAAAAAAACTGCAATTCCAAAAGAAGTATAAACAAAATAAAATAATATAAAATTTTGTACTTAAAGTATTACTGTAATTATGACGTCATTATATTTATAGACAGAATATTTTGATTTCTGACCCTTGGGGTCCGTAGTGTTAAAAATAGGTACCTCACCGCCCTTATTATTTAATAAATAACATATATATATTACAGCAACATACTATTTTAATTACATAAAAATTGTTTAAAAGCCTTTTTATATTTATGAAAAATCACTAAGTTTTGCCAGTATATGATAAGTTCATACTGATTATAATAGCCTTTTCTGTTTATGTTTATAGTAAGTTATTGCATAAATAATTGCACTTTTTCTTTGAAACAGCGTAGAAGTAAGCTGTAGCAGCGAAGGTGAAGTCACATTTAATTACAGGTGGATATGCATTAGAAGTTGAAGTTAAACCAGGAACTTAAACCAGATTTCTCTAAAGGACCAGAACATAATATAGGCATTAGTTGTTTTATATAGCCAAAAGTAAAATATTATGTTGGAATAAAATTACAGCACGTTTACAGCAGCCATGCTGTAATTAGTCCTGTTGTAAACTGTCTTAACGTGTCAATTTGATGTAATATGACTTTATAAATTACAAGTTGCACTAGTAATTAAAGATCAATTGTTAATTGGTACAGAGTTACACTTTGGCTCTGGCAATCTAAAAGAAATATGCTGTTTTTAATTAACTTGCTGAATTATAGTTGGTGCAGGAATTCCTTAGAGCATAGTTTATAACTTATAGTTAATCTTACATGGACTCACTTTAGTTTAAATTGTCTATTTTCCAGGCTAATTATTTAAAACTCTGTTCAGGCTATATGATATAGTTCAGGCTTTACAAAATATCAAAATTTATGGGGTTAATTAAAATTATAAAATGCCTTTCGCAAAACACAATAGGTCACACACAACAAACAGTAACTAATATTAATAACATTTGAAATTATGGAAATATTCAGATATCTGCTGGACTACATGCTACATATTAAATAAAATTAGTTATTTTACCTGGTGTACGGCTTATTAAAGCATTTGCTAAAGAAAACACACTACATGATGTGGAAACACAAACGCAAAACGTTAGCTTCTGCACTGCGTTGTAGTCAAAGCTGATATAACAAGAAAAAAAAATGGCGAATAGACCCCTGAGCTGTATTACATTATCTTTTTGTGCAGCGCTACGGGTCTGGTTAGTGCTGCCGGTGTGTGATACATGTACTACAAAAATGTCGGTGGCGCCTGCAAGCCGGTGTGTATGTACGCCCCAATGTATAAGTGTATGATGGAAAGTAAGATTTCGGGCAAAAATAGTGTAAAAACGTTACAATAGATAGATTTGCTTTGGGGATTGTTAACATGAACAAAAATTGAGTTTTTTTATGTATCGTAATTTTCAAACCCTCCCCAAAAATGAGGTATTTTAGGCGTAAGTCGAAAATTTTAAATGAGAACCCATATTGAGCGACACCTCATTTTAAAGGTCTTGATAAAAGAAGAAGATTGGCAATAACCGGAGGTCTGTATGTTGACTATCCAACATAACGGCAAATCAAAGTTATAATTTCCCCAAACAACTCCTATTTAAAGTTTCACTAATAACTATGTTACAATGAGTAAAACCTTTGCCACTCACCTCATTTTCACTCAGATTAAGTGCTAAATGAGAACCATTGACTTCTTGACAAAAATACAGCCTGGACTCAAAGTGTTGCCCAACATTTCTGGTGTGATAAGGTGACAGGCGTGTTCGATCCTTACTATGATTTATGACTTAGATTGAGTGACCTACTGGATGAAACCCTTGTAAAAAATAACAGATGCATTATCTTTAACATTTTGATGTTATTTAAATAGAGAAAATTATTTTTCAGAAAAATAATTATTATTATTACTATTTCTTCCAAAATATTCCCCCCCCTCCATTTTAAGCTCAAGGTTCAGCTGCGTGGTCGAATTATTTACACACAGAGTGTCCCACGAGGAAAGGTAAAGGTTTTAGGAAATGACTCTATTACTAAAAAAAAGAAAAATGTCTAATAAACATAGGTCCGGAAAAAATTAGTTTTCGAATTATCCGCCATTTTGTTTGTTTTTTACTAAACACTTATTATCATATTTTGTTTACATATTTGTTACGTAACCTTTTACCCTTGTAAACGTTCTTTTGTACGGGGTGTCCCACGAAGGGGTTTAAACGTTTGATTTTGTATAGCTTGCCCATTAACGCTTCGATCTTTTTGAAACTTTACACACCCCACAATAGAGACTTTAAAAATGTTCTGTGAAACATTTAGCAGTACAACACTTGCAGAAACAAAATAGTGGATTAGTGAAAAATGTATTAATTTTCTCCCTCTGTAAATATCCTATTACTTTAAATGAGCAATTCTTGTACCTATCTTTGTATCTGTCGCGGATCTCAAAAACGGCTCTAACGAATTCAAAGAAATTTTGTATTTAGGTGTAGTTTTGATTTTTAAGTACACCCATATAGTTGTATTTCGTGTAAAACCGTAATTTTTTAGAAAATCTAATTTAAAAGTTGAAAAAATTTAATATATGGTCTTATGGGTTGCCATGATGGTTACAAATTAACAACGAAATAGTAAATAAAGCGATCAAAACAGCTGTTTATAAACAAGCCAATTTATACTGTTTTATTAGCTGTTCATTGGATAGTTTTTAATTACTGTTAAAAAACAAGCTAATTTATACTGTTTTAGCTCGTTGGAATTAGAATAAATTGGGCCTAACTTAACAATTTATTTTGTCAAAAAAAGGTAAACTTGGCAAAGATGGATAAATTCTAATAATCAATTTTGTAATATAGGCCTGACTCATTTCTGAAACATAGTATTAAGGTTATGTTAATCCTGCAATAATTTTTACTGGTTTCAAAACTTTAGTTGACAGAAGATAGTAGAACTAGGACTAAAATCGTAATGAAAGCCTCTCACGTTTCTAAAGCATGAATTTGAGGTTATAATTAATCTTGTAATTACTGTTAATATATTTAAACCTGGTTTCATAATTTTACAAACCAATGTACAAACGAGCCAAAGATTAACGAGATTCTTTAGCGAATTTTACAACTGCGAGCGAAGCGTCCAGGGGCAGAGCTCCTGGTCTTATCTTATTAAACGAGCAATTCTTGTATATAAATTTATTTCGGATCTCGCTAACGGCTCTAACAATTTGGATGAACATTTGCATATAGGAGTTTTTTGACGTCAGGAATCGAATGCATTAGGTCGTATGTCTGCAAAAATGAGCTAAGTAGCTCTTTTCGCCTATGTAAACTCTGAACTTCTTTCATATACCACCTTTGAAGTCACTAAATATTCGAATAGCAATATATGGAAGAAACTATTTGGTTAAGATCCGATTTAGTAATGATAAAACTGAGTGTATTCAAATATATACGTAGTAATAGATCAACTGTAAAAAACTACTATAATATAGCAGATATTATATTGTAATAAAATGCTAAACTAATTGCACTCATGTTTTTTTTATTATTTAAATAAACATTTCATATTTATTCAGTATGATTCGTATTTATATCAGTTTTCCTAAAAAAATTTTACAAAAAAAATACTGAGCGATGCTCGGTCGCCCAGGTACTAGGTAATTAAATTATACCTTACTGATTTTGTAACAAAAATTAAATTATTAAATTAAATTGCTGTAGTTTTTGAAAAATATTTGTATTGTCACATTCTAATGATCTAAGGCATTTTGATTAGAAAACATATATAACATATAACATAATGGAAAACAAAACCAAAGTCTAAAATTACTCAAACTGTAATCCGTCCACAGCGACACACTGGTAACAGTGCTCAACAAATGATTCGTACGCTTTTAAAAAGAAATCCTGCGGTATCCGTAGAAGTTCCTTTTCAATTGCGTGTTTTAAATCCTCAACATTGTTGAAGCTGTGGGAATAAACATGTTCCTTTAGATAACCCAATGAAAAAAGTCACACACAGTTAAATCTGGGGGTCGGGGTGGTCAATCCAAAAAATTACTTCCACGAACCCAACGCCCATTAAGGTTGCCATTTAGTAAGTCCTTGACAGGATTTGCGAAATGAGGTGAAGCACCATCTTGTTGGAATATTGCTTGTTTCATTTCTGGATACAACGAGGCAAGGCATGTTGATTTAAAACTGCATACCTGAATTAGGTTGTTGTGCGTATCTATTTCCAGACATTGTTCTGTCCGAAATGTCGTAAGATAACACCCCGTTAAAATATTTTTCCATGTAGTTATTGTTGTATTGCTAGGTGGTTCAACTCCTGGGTAGGCAACCTGAAATTGTCTATATGCTTCTGTAACGTTACAAAAAGCAATAGCCCACGCACAACACTTTACTTTTTGTTCAACAGCAAAAGCCATTTTGGGAACCTCAAATTCAAAAAAGCACTAGAGAAAGTTAGGTTATGTTTATTTGGCTGAAGTAATAGTGTTCTTCTATCAAGCAGCTGTTGAACAATGAGCGTTAGAACTGCAAAGCAGTCAGAAATCTGGTACCAACTCGAGAAAGTTATTTTTGGAGGGAGAAAATTAATAAACGTTTCATTATTCCACCATTTTGTTTCTGCAAGTGTTGTACGGCTAACATTTTCACAGAGCATTTTTAAAGCCTCTATTGTGTTGTGTGTAAAGTTTCAAAAATATCGATGCATTAATGGGCAAGCTATACAAAATCAAACGTTTAAGGCTCTTCTTTACCTTGAAGAAAACTCCCGAGTGTAAAGTATGATTTCAATACAAAAGGTCCGACTAAAGCCGTAAAATCGTTGAAACATGCATTCGTAATAACGTGTTTCGGATTCTATTTATAAATTAATAATCTGGGAAACTACTTTAAGTTATAAAGAAGGCTTTATATTTTTTACGTGTTAGCTTAAAATATGGAAATTATTGCTTAAAACTCCCAAAAAATGGGTTAAAAATAATCCATTTTTACTCAGTTAAACTGTTGATTAAAAGGAGTTGCCGTCGATTTCTTTCAATTATGAGTTATAAAACAAAAGCACAAAGCCTTTAAGAACAATTTAAGATGTTTCACAACTTTTTAGGTTGAAAAACGGCGTCCGAAACACGTTAGTACGAAGTGCATATTTTTGCTGTTTTACGCAAGGTATAGAAGACCCTTAAATCGTGGGAGATCAATATACTTTAAAAATGGCGGCTATTTAAATTGTTTCAAAACGTCAATATTAGTAAATTGTTGAGTTTTATGTTTTATAAATGTTTTTATGTTTATTATTTACTTTTACTTAATTTTTTTTCGTTTACTTAAAATTAATCTAGTTTGTTGTATACTAGTTCTTTAGAAATGATTGTCTATATCTATACTAATATTATAAAGAGGTAAAGTTTGTTTGTTTGTTTGTTTGTATGTTTGTATGTTTGTATGTAGGGGGTTATCTCTGGCTCTACTGAACCGATTGAAAAAATAGTTTTACTAATAAAAAGCTACACTATCCCTGAGTAACATAGGCTATAATTAATTTCGGTAAAAACCTTTTTTTATTTCAATATATTTGTAAATTTAGTCGGAAAAAAATATTAGGTTAGGTTTAGAATGATAAATCAACACATGTATTTACATTTAATACCATAGCAACCAATTGAATAAAATAACAGGTAACATAGCTGCTTTAATATTTCCATTAACAGCTGATTTCAAAATTTGAAGCAATTATTTTTGTATTTCCACCTTTTAGGTTAGGGTTTTAAAGTGTAAACCTGAGCCTTGCTGGTTCTTTTAACCATTATTAACTACTGTTATAAAATATAAGAAATAATTTGGTTTGAACATTTAACAATATTTACCATCTTAGTTTTGAGGTTATTATTAATACTACACCTTTATTATAAATAAAACATAACATATGTTTTTAGAAGGTACCATTGGGGGTTGGCGTGCGGAGCACGCAGGGGTCTCCCCTAGTAGTATATAAGTTAGCATTACTAAGAAAATTTACTGAATATTTGAATGGCTGGATGATATGACGCTTCATGCGTCCTTGCAGAAATTTCAGCATCGTAACATACTGGAAGATGGATTCACTAACCATTACTAACATTTATATTAAAAATTGTAATAAAAACAGCTGACTTTGAAGTTTATCAAGTTTCCTGCAAACTGTAGCGCATTTAAGAGGAAATGAAATACTTAACAAATCAGATTCTTTCAGCCGACTTAAATTGGCTCCTTCGTATCGGCACTTCCGACATGTTTCACGCCGATATAATATCAACAGCCGGTCGAGTGAGCATAACAGCTGTTTCACTTAACCTCTAAAGTGTAAAGGTCACGACACTGTTACTTGTTCAAGCTGAAACCAGCTGTTTTAATGTCTCGCTACAGATAGTAAACAACGGTACTCCGGTCGACCCCTGACCGCTCTGTCTGTCTATTATTTGTTACTAGAGCATGGAGTTTCCTGTGCTCTTATAGAGGGCAGGAGTGGAGTCCTTAACAAGTGGATACGCTCCACCAGCGCCACATTCGAGTAATAACGTATAATCAGCTGTTTAACATTTTAAATCCACCATTGATGTAAATTGTAACCGAGTTTGTGGATAAACAGTGTTAGTCAAGAAAATTAAAGCTATTATTACATAACTTTATGATTGTCTATGTAGATAGACTTAATAAAATTCACTGCTACGCAAATTTCGTATTTCCTATGCTAGGAGCTGACCTTTTATTTTTATATTTATAGCCTAAACGAGTAGAAAATACTTTATTGTTTATTTTTGAACCTTTCTACGTAATAATCACTAATATTTTAAAGCGTCCATGGCATCACATGTGCGTCCATAGCACATAGCCTAAAATTGGCGTGCGAAGCACGCAATGCATTGTATATTGAAAATACTTTCAGTACGGAGGTTGGCGTGCGAAGCACGCAATGCACTGTGTATTGAAAATACTCCCAAAACGATGGTTGACGTGCGAAGCACTCAATGCTTTGTGTATTGAAAATACTCCCAAAACGGGGGTTGGCGTGCGAAGCACGCAATGCATTGTGTATTGAAAATACTCCCAAAACGATGATTGACGTGCGAAGCACTCAATGCATTGTGTATTGAAAATATTCCCAAAATGGGGGTTGGCGTGCGAAGCACTCAATGCATTGTGTATTGAAAATACTCCCAATACGTAGGTTGGCGTGCGAAGCACGTTATGCATTGCGTATTGAAAACACTCCCAATATGTAGGTTGGTGTGCGAAGCACGCAATGCATTGTGTATTGAAAACACTCCCAATATGTAGGTTGGCGTGCAAAGCACGCAATACATTTTGTATTTAAAATACTCCCAAAACGGGGGTTGGCGTTCGAAGCACGCAATGCACTGTGTATTGAAAATATTACCTATGCGTGCAATGCACTCTGCGTCGGCCGCTTCTCATAGTGTTCAGCTCACATGTGCCTCCTTAGCAGTGAACGTGTTAAAATGTACTTAGTACAGGCTTATTGTAAAATATATTGGAACGTGGACGGTAAGTTTTACGTTAATTATATCTTATACAGGGGTTGTGTAGGGTAATGTGCAGAGATGGCTAAGGGCTTGGCCATATGAGTGAACATAATTCGATCCCCCAGCTGAATCGCTGACGTGAGTTGAGCGGATTTCCAAAATTAAGTTTATATGTTTTGGGTTTCAATTAACTATTTGGAAAGTTGTTCTACTAACGAAGGCGCTGAATAGCTGCCTCCGTTTACGAAATATATTAGTAGAATTTGATTTCGCCTCAGTCTCTAGCCCCGGCTGACGCGCTGCTTCGTTCCGATCGCAGTGGAAAATACTCGCTTAGCTAGTTTGCCCCTCGACCTTGCGGCCTCGGATTTTAGTCTGGTTCACTTCGCTCGCATCAGACAAACTCGCTTTTTATGGAACTTTTATGGTATTTTACGTTTTGACCGATTTTTGGGAATCAGACGGGCAATAAGATAGTGTAAAAAAATCAAAATGTGCAGAATAAGTTCCTAATTTTTTACTTCCCGCTAAAAAAATAGAAAATTTTCTAAAATCGGGAAGTTATTGGTTTCACCCCGTTTTTCGAAAATCGAGTATTCATCAGATCTCGACGTTTTGAGGTCCTAGGAATCTTCCCTGATTACTCCCGAGAGGGTGTCACCCTGTCTGTATGTATGTGTGTGTGTGTATGTAAGTATGTGACCCGCTTATAACTTTTGAACGGCTTAACCGATTGGATTCTACTAAACGGCGTTCTAAAGAGTTCCATCAAACTTAGATTTCCTGAAAATTTCAACTAATTCGGACCAGTAAGTTCTAAGAAATTTCGAAAAAACTAAGAAATAAAATTCTTTCAAATCAGGTTTTTTTTAATAACTTTTAAACGGCTTTACCGATCAATTCCAAAATCTAATCAGCTTTTAACCTTGAAAAGCGCTGTCGATCGCTACCAGTCCGGTCAAAATCGGTTAATTCGTTCGTGAGATATCGTGAACGAAAGAAAATAAAAAAAGTGTTTTTTCTCAATTTCTCCGAAATTTTTCATCATAAAAATGTTTGTTGTCGATTCTTTCAATGGACTCGAAAAACTGCATCGATTGCCGCAAATCGCATAAAAATCGGTTGATTCATTCACGAGATATCGTGAACGAAAGAAAATTAAAAAAAGTGTTTTTCCTCAATTTCTCCGAAACTTTTCATCTGAAAAATGTTTGTTGTTGATTCTTTTAATGGACTTAAAAAACTGCATCGTTTGCCGCAAATCGCATAAAAATCGGTTGATTCATTCAAAAGTTATGGCAGTTCAAAATTTCCAAAAATAGTGTTTGTTGTAATTAAACTTAGCGGGAAGTTACATGGATGGCCTTTAGGGTCAACCGTTTTCCAAATTTTTTTTAGATATAACCCTCAAAAGGTTCCATTCTAGTACGAAAAATAACAAAAATATTTCAGTTCCGGTCAAAAAATGTGCTTCTTGTCGTTGGAATTGTTTGCTAACGAACTATCCGAACGTCTTAGAAATGTAACGTGTGTCCCAAATTTGGATCAAATCGGAAGTGAAACTTAAAATGTTTAATGACACCCCAAAACGTGTTCTGGGGACTATGATCGGTGCTCATTTGACCAGTCCCGGAACTTAGGTCTCATTTTAAGAGTCGCTGCAAAAGCTCGTTTTGTTCTATGGAAATTCGCTGATAATGAATTTATTACTTAAGTATAACATAACCTTTATTTTAAGAAGTTAACAATTTTGAATCAGCTGTTGGTGCGGAATCCTTTTCATGAAACTCACCTCTCCTATTTATTTTTTAAAAAATTTGAGCTTTTTAAACTTAAAAAACAAGTATTACAAATTCCATGTACTTACGAATGGTGTTGGAGTCAACTTTTTCTTGCTGTCGACCTGTAACAAAAGAATGCTGCGTTAAAAAAACAGCCAACAAAATGTTCCGAGTCGGTCACTATATTAAACTTTGTTTATGTCTTGGGATCTTGTCGAGCCTACACTTTTATGAAAAGTATGCTTCGACGTGTCCACAACATAGTCCAGTCAATAAATTCCGAAAATCGCCATTTGTCGCAACAAATTAGGGGAAAGCTGAATTTTTTATATGTGATAGACCCTTATGAGACATGTATTTTCTCAAAAGTACCCGCCTCTCCCCCTTGTGCTTCCCCTCCACCCCCACCCCCCTCTTGAAGTTTACAAATGCAGAGCTTCACAAGATTGCTTACAAGTTCGTTAATACTCATCATAGCGAATTAATTTTTGTACATTTGTTCCTTGATCTATATTAAACATATTTTGTTCTTATAAATTTTTCGATTAAGTTAAAATTAAAGGACCTATTTTACAACAAACACAAAAAAAATGATTTCTCAAAGCATATAAATTTACTTTATTAACTATATTTTTTAAATTATTTAAAATACACAAAAATGTTTTAAATAAAACTTGTAGTATGTATCTTTAGCTTTAATATGATGTGGATAATTACTTGTTTAACTTTATCGCTTGCTCTTGGGACGTCGTCAAAGAGAGCGCTTGCACGCCGCTCCAGTGGTCAGACGCAGGTTTTTTAACCACTTCGCATGGATATAATATTATGTACAATGGATGTTGCAATATAATTTTAGTAAATGTGTAAGAATAAATACTGTTTGTATATAATGTATTGTAAGTTTAGGTTTAGATTGTAAGTATATTAGGTTTTTTTATTACATTTATATATTCCTATATAATTTATTGGTTATTCCTTTAATTCAAATAATTTCAATAACAATGTATTGGAAGTTTAATACTTTTATTTTAGCCATTTATAGTTTCATTTTTACTTAGTATGCTTTTCCAAAAACAAAACACCTTCAATAAGTCAACACGCAAATTTTATTGCCAATACCAGTTTTGGCTAACCCTACTCTATTGAATGAAATAAATAGGGCTTTCCGTTCTCCACCACCTATGGAACCGCCGGTTCCGGATTGACTTAAACCGGCAGCTGTCACATTTCCATGTGCAAAAGAAAAGAATTAAAAAATATATGTTACATGACAGCATCACGGACCTCCCACCCACCCCGAATATATGTACAAGTTTTAAGTAGGCTCAAGTACAAATAAGTAGGCTGTTTATGTTACACTATAACGAGATTCTAAATAATAACATTATTCGCAATAGTTATTTTCATCTTTATATTGATTTTTGATTTATATTAATATTTACAACTTACAAATCACTGTAATAACAAATCAAGTGATAATTTATACTGCATGGTGATTTAAATCTAAAAACAATCTTCTGTTTCTTCATCTATTTTATGGGAATTACAACACGATAAGCCATTACAGTTTGAACACATAGCGGAACAATTTAACCCTGATTTAAGGCATACTACAGTTGTTTCCACATGGCGCCTTACAACTGCAATAGGTACAGAAGGTCATCTGGAGCAAAAGTCTTTGAGCTAGGAATAGGCCTTAGAGCCTTCTTTGTTCCGTCGTTACATTTTACATTTTCGTTCTTCCATCCCCAGTTCGTAAGCTGAACGTTGTTGCCAATCCAAACTTGAACCTGTAGATAAACTGGTTGGTGAGCTGCTTCTGACGTTGGAGGTAATTTCACTACGTCAAAGTTGGATTTAAGCGTCGATTTACTGGTAATAGAAGTGAACTTGAAATAACATCCTTAATTCAAATTTGAATATTTGCTGGTCCCGTACTAATCTAGAATGAACTTTTCTCCCGTCTCCAATAATTCATCGCTAGACGTATTTGCATTAAAAAAAGTCTATGCTTGAATTCTGGCTTAGATATTTGTCTTGATAATATCGACAGATTTTGTTTTCCCCAAGCCAAAGAAAGAAGAAGTTGTGTCACATCCAGTAACTGTATAAGCAAATAAAAGATGTTGCCAGATACTGCTGTGTTAATCAATAAGTTGATTTACGTTGTAGTATACAACTGTTGATGTTTTACCATAAACTACCTTTTGAAAGGTTTATCCTGTGGTGCAAGGGTAAGTAACACTGACAGATCTGTATCTGACCCCAGTACAATTTCGACAACCTTTTTAGCTGTTCAATAATAATTTTTTTTTTTTGTTGCTCTTGTTTGAAAGAAATTCCTCTTGTTTTGTAATGCACTTAGTGTTTCTATCAAAATCCATGCCACTCGATGATGTTTTGTTTCTTACCTGTTCCTCTCCCTTTTTTGTGGATTCTTTAGGATATACATCAAATACTACAGTTTTTTTTCATATCTATTAATTACATGGGCGCAATAATTCTGGATTATGTCTCCACAAGTTCCTTCCTTTGGCTAAGAAACACAATGTAAAAGGAAGCCTCCATCAATGTCTATGCTGACATCATCCCCCTGAGGTAATTCATTGGTGATACGCTCAATAAATACTTTAAGAAAATACGATTTTGATCCTTTGCGTAGTGAGACTTCATCAAATAAAGAAGGTGGCTGTGAAGCTAACTCGTATCCAAAATAAAACTTCAACTTACTTGGGCTGTCACAGAAACATAAGATCCGGTTGAAAAGTTGTTAAGGGTTTACCGCAACTTCGTTAGTTCGAATAGCTACGGACTTGTGACTTGCTTGGGTCATGGCCATATCTTTCCTTTTAAGCTTCAATTCTCCAAATTTCTTTCCTTTCATGTTTTCCATATCCCGTTTCAAAATTTCATATGCATTGTCACAATTTACTTTTTCGTCTGAAATTACACCTGAGCCTAAAGACACTAACTCTCCTGACAGCTTTGTACACTGGTAGTGTTGAGTTAGTCATGAAATAAACTTTTGTATGTCGGAATCATCTCTCAGCTTCCGAAACTGTCGAAGTTCTACATGCTATATAAAATATGAATGACTTTGCATAAGGAAGTTGCCCTACAGCGTGAAAATTCGGTAACCAACATGCAGTAAAAGTTATCACTTAATTTGTTATTACAGTGATTTGCAAGTTGTAAATATTAATATTAATCCAAAATCAATATAAAGATGAAAATAAATATTGCGAATAATGTTATTATTTAGAATATCTATAGTGTAACATAAACAGCCTACTTATTTGTACTTGAACCTGCTTAAGACTTGTACTTGATATGGGGTGGGTGGGAGATCTGTGATGCTGTCATTTAACATATATTGTTTAGTCCTTTTCTTTTGCACATGGAAATCCAATCTTTAGCCGCTTCTCATAGTGTTCAGTGTCAAGCTCACACGTTCGTCCTTAGCATTGAACGTGTTAAAGCAGGACAAATAGCCAAATAGTGATAAATATCCCCCACTTCTAGTCTATTACACAATGAACATGTATGAACTCTCTCGGTCCTATCAATTCTAAACTTTAAATTCAAACCTTCTCTTAATATTAAAATCTTGTAATGTCTACAGCAGATGTGGTAAATCCCAAACAAATTAAAATATATAATTTTGATTTTATAGTCAACCTTCTCTTGACCGAGCTAAAGAGATGTTGCAGAGAAAGCCGCAGTAGGTGTCAAAACAAAACCGCAACACGACATTGCTCCAATTTCTTCCTCCGCGCACTTCCCACGATGTTTTATAATAAACAGCATCAGCACAAAGAAAGGCAAATGCGGAACACCATCACGCCCGTACAACAGGATTTAAATATAGCCAGCGCATGCGCCCAAGGTTGTTGCATCCACCTACAGCGCATGAGCAATGAACTTTCAAGGCCATTCTAGTATACTCAATACTGGCAGGACGGAAACCGAGTAATGTTTCAATATTACTACAGTATTTTATTATTGACTAGCTGACCAGTACGGCGTTGCCCGTGGTGGTTGGTATTTTCAGTCTTTTTAACGTAATTGTATTCTTTTTAAGTGTTCAGTCAGTGAGTGGTATTTGGCTTCTATATATATATATATAGATCTTAAATAATAAAAGCACTATTGTCATAATAATAAAAGATCTGAAATTATGATTTTAGTAACTTTGATCCCCCAAACCCCTCCTAAAATTTCGAAATTTTTCATACGGTTTCTTAGTGAGCACCTATGGCTCTAGAGGAAGCTACATACCTAATTTCATTCCAATCCGTTCGGTAGTTTTGAAGAAATCATGATTTAATAACTTTGATCCCCCCAAACCCCTCCTAAAATTTCGAAATTTTTCATATGCTTTCTTAGCGAGCGCCTATGGCCCTAGAAGAAGCTACATACCAAATTTCATTCCAATCTGTTCGGTAATTTTGGAGAAATCGTGATTTAGTCATTTTTACCCCCCAAACCCCCCTAAAAATATCAAATTTTTTAAAAAACCCTTTTTTAGTAAGCACCTTTGGCCTTAGAGGAAGCTACATACCGAATTTTATTCCAATCCGTTCGGTAGTTTTGAAGAAATCGTTTTTTAATAAATTTGATCCCCAAACCCCCCCTAAAATTTCGAAATTTTTCAAACCCTTTCTTAGTAAGCACCTATGGCCCTAGAGGAAGCTACATACCAAATTTCATTTCAATTCGTTCGGTAGTTTTTGAGAAATCGTGATGAGTGAGTCAGTGGTATTTCGCTTTTATATATATAGATAGATTAATTGACTAGGAGCAACACCTGTTTTGGTCTTGTTTCCAATCCGAAAATCGGTACGTAAAGAAGTTATTAACGCAAAACAAGATGAAGGTATTTATTTTTCTTTGTGTGATTTGAAGATGGCTACTTAAATTACCGAAACCGCGGTAGTCACCAAGTGATTTTAAAATTGGATAGTTCGATCACGCAGCTGAACCGCTGACGTGAGTTGAGCGAATTTCCAAAATCAAGTTAAATGTTTTAGAGTTTCAACCAACTATTTGGGAAATTGGCCTACACGTGAAAACGCTGAGTAAATATATTAGTAGAATGTATTTGCACCTCGACCTTCAGCCCCAGCTCACGCTCGTTCTGCTCGCAGCGGAAAATCTCGCATTGCTATTTGCACCTTGACCTGGCGACCTCGTGTATTTTAACCGGGTTTTGACCAATTTTGCGGGAAGCAGACGGGCTATAAGGTCGTGTAAAAAACAAAACGGGCAGAATAATATCCTCTATTAATTCTTTTAGATAAAACACCAAAAACGTTTCATTCCGGTACGAAAAATCTTTGAAAAAATGTATTTCTGGCCAAAGACGTGATTCCGGTTGTTGGACTTTTGGCGTACGAAGTTTAGTTTGTATACAGTAACTTGGCGTCTGTACTCCTGGCTAGAGTAATAGGCAGCCCAGTTGGCGGTGCCAGCAGGAAGGCAAGTACTACCCTTTTGCAGAAACAGCCTCATAACTCGGCATTACTAAAAAACATTTTCATTCCTTATCTTTCTGTTTCTAGTTTAAAAATCCTACTATGAAAATATAATTGTTGAATAAAACTATTCATCGTTAAATAGAAATTAGGTAAAAATAGATATCGTAAAACATAATTTTATAAGAATAGTCAGAGACAGTGGTTGTAAAGCAATGTCTTCATGAAGCACACTACACAATTGGCAGGCGGAATGAGTAGTAGAGCATTCCGCCAACTGGGCTGCCCATAACTCTACCTGCTATAGTTGCGGACATCCTAACACTGAACCAGGAAAAGGTTAGGGTCTTCCGCCCAGCCGACCCTTATTAGTGGCGCTGGCTGCACTCAATGAAAACAAGTACTAGGTGCCTAATACCAAAAAGTCAGTTAAATTATTGTCCATAGTTATTAAAAACCATTATTTAAATTTCGATGATTTTTATACTAAATTTTATGTAAATCGGCCAATTTTGACCAACTTGTACCAACTTGTAGTTTTTCTTTTTAAAACTAACTTTCAATGAACAGTGGAACTAAAATACAATTCATATAAAAACATGAGCATATGGAGGGACAAAAAATACTCTTTGTATGATTTTAATAATTGTTTTCCACCAGCACCAACTCACGCAGGTAGGCATGTCGAGGTGAACCTCAAACTATCAACAGTGACACTACCCCCACGAGGACAACCACAATTGCGAGGAGTTGCTTCCAGTAGGACCCCCTAGCACCCGTGGTACCAGTCTGCACTTCTGCTTAAATGCCAAGACTGCTCACTGGCCCGCCAAACTAATGGCTACGGTTTTGGATGCACCTTCATACCCACTGAACCATCCCGTGAATCCAGCGACAATCCAGATCTCCTGGAAGCCGTCCCATGCGCTACAAGAAGCACTATCACCTCAAGGTACTCGTTAATGGCAAGGTTTCCCAAGCCTTGGCGAACGAATAACCGGCAGGCAGCACTTACGCGCATACCTTACCCCACATCAATACCGAAGGGCGCCGCCCGTTACACACATGCTTGCTTGGACATGGGATTGGGTAGGCCCCCTATGGTTTTAAGGGTTAGCACCGTGGGATATATCACTAACCCAGTAACAAATGGTAACAGTAAATTCACATATTTTAGTTTGATAGTCTCAACATCCATAGGAACAAAGCGATTTACTGTTACTTTTTGTTTGTTTAAATGGCCACCATTTTGTTGTTTTACTAAATAATTTATATATCTACAACGGATGAATCGATTGAATTGACATTTTTCATGTTTCTCGTCAATAAAAAGGATTTTTTTTATATAAGAAGGTAAACATCATGACACATAATTTCGATGTAAATTTTTACGTTTTCTGTTAACGCTTTAGTTTTTTAGTTATAAGCGTCCAAAGTTGGATTTACGGAAACATTTTGGTAACAATAAAAAGTGGTAACATTACATGCACATAAATTTTATTGCACTTTACAATGATAACACACAAAGTAGTGACCTTTAAACAGCGGTTTAATAATTAACAAAATAAACGGCTCGTACTTAAAATACAGGTCAGGTTAATTTATTTCGCTCCCATTTTGTGAGAGCGGATCGAGATTGCGGGTCGCGGGCGAAAACCAGAGTTATATTTAAATTAAATATTGCATAAACAATAATAATTTTTGTACAGTAAACATTTTTTATTCGATCAACAATAAAACAGCAACAATACATAATTTCCATGGCAACTTTTTCTAATTTAATTTTAGTTTTGAACTATCTTTTGAGAAGATCGGGTCGCTTTTACGCGCGCGGGTTCGGATTTTCTTTCGGTTAGGCGAGTGCGTGGCTCCTACTGTAACCTGGTAAAGCGACAACACGACTGTGCAATAAAACTGCCAAGGGTCATCGGTTTACCTGGTTTGCAGGGCTACGACAACACGACTGTGGTGCAGCTGCGAGTGGGCTCAGTCTTGTTGTCGTAGTCTGCACGGCTTGACCGGGGTAAACCTTGATGAGGGTTTGAAAGTTTGTTTGTTGAAAAAATATCCCATACAAGGTAAATGTAAAATATGCATGCAACAGTAATTAACAAATAAACACTTTATTTCGTAAAATCGGAAAAATATTTAATTATACAAATATTATAATCATACTGTTATCGGCAACATACTGTGATTAAACAGTTTAGGTAAGTCCTCTAGTTTTTTTTTAATTCTAATTATATAAAGTGATAATACGACGAAATATTATAATTATAC
>JAGFPH010002436.1:68955-80664 GCA_018207615.1 Philaenus spumarius | reverse complement strand
ATACTCCCAATATGCGGGTTGGCGTGCGAAGTACGCAATGCATTGTGTATTGAAAATACTCCCAATATGGGAGTTGGCGTGTGAAGCAGGCAATGCTTTGTATATTGAAAATACTCCCACATACATGGGTTGGCGTGCAATGCACTGTGCGTCGGCCGCTTCTCATAGTGATCAGTGTCAAGCTCACATGTGCGTCCTTAGCAGGGAACGTGTTAAAAGGTCGTAAATAAAAGGTATTATCTTAAGCTACAACTTTAATATTTAATGTTTGTTTAAAAATCCCACCGTTTGCCCGCTAAAGCACAAAAACAGTTTCTTGTACCCTTGCGACCTCCCCAAATCCCCTTCCTTATTGAGGAAATTGGTAGACTTTTTGTCTACAGTGTTTATGATAAGAAGAACCTGTGGGCAGAAGATTTCAGCTGGGTGTATTCATTCCAATGAAAATGTTATTTTAGCTGTACTATAAACCTGTTTACAACCACCGTAATAAATAACTATTGAGTTTTATGTGATGGTATTACTCTTTTGTGAAATATTCAGCCGTATCCACACTTTTGGCACATACTGTATTTAACACATCTGTCTGTTCGGTTATAACTCGAAAACCGTTGATAGAATTTGTAAGTGACACGGGAAGTTAGCTACTTATTCAAAGGTTTGGCTGTATATTACGCCTACATTTAAACCTTCAAGAGTTTACATTGTTTTGCTTCAAGAATACAATTGTATTTGAACGCGCCTACTTTGAGTAAAGATTGCTAATTGTTTAGTAATTTAATTGTTACGAACCGGAAAAGAATTGTCTTATGAATAAGTAATTTCACAAATAATATCTAAAACTAGTGGACATGGCCATGCTTTGCTATTGCTTGATTTAATAAAAAGTACTTCTGTGACAGTAGAACTCGCTCGTTGAAATAACAGACGTGGTTTTAAAGGACTACAACTCGGTAAATGCGACGCAACGCCAATCAGGCTCCTTATCTCGGCTCCCCCTCCACAACTCACTCACAGTCACAGCGGCCACACTGACGTAGCGCGGGAAAGAGCAAGGCAGCAGGTAGCGCTCTCTCTCTCTCCACAAAATTATAATTTTTTATGAAGGTATCTAAAGAATAAACGAATAAAAACATGGTTAAAATTCAAAAACTTGGACGATTTTTAAGAAATTTGAAGTTTCCGGCCATTTTGTGAGCTTACCGTTAGAGATACGGAAAAAATCAAGAAACAAATTTTGTAGAACATAAAATTTGCTGGCAAAATGTTATTAGTTTTTCAATTCGACTTACGGTTAAGCCAAAAACTGACTTTCGAAAAAAGCTTACACAGAGAAACGGTGCGGCCGCCATTTTTATTTAATTTAAGGGGTTAAAAATGAAAAATGGAAAAACCCGTATACACACAGAGCTCGGCCTAGGAATAAGGAACATTCATGCAAACAATCATGACAATCGGTTAAGGAGTTTGGCCGTAATTATGAGACAGACAGGCACACAGACGAAATGCCGAACGGTCGAGCTAAGTATATTTCATCTCTTTGACTTAAGTAATCGAATTGCAGATGTTGTTTTATATCAATTAAGAAAAATCTATACTAATATTATAAAGAGGTAAAATTTGTTTGTATGTAGGGGGTAATCTCTTCAACTACTGAACCGATTGAAAAATTAGTTTCACAATAAAAAGCTACACTATCCCTGAGTAACATAGGCTAGAATTCATTTTGATAAGAACATTTTTTATTTCAATATTTGTAAATTTAGTCAGAACAAATTCTTAGGTTAGGCCTAGACTGATGAACCAACACATGTATTTACATCTATTACCATAGCAACCAGTTGAATAAAATAACAAATAAAACAGCTGTTTGCTCTAATATTTCCATTAACAGCTGATTTCAAACTTTGGAGCAATCAAATTATTTGTATTTCTAAATTTTAGGTTAGGTTTTTATTAAAGTGTATACCTGAGCCTTGCTGGTTCTTTTAACCTTTATTATAACTGCTGTTATAAAATATACGAAATAATTTGATTTGAACATTTAACATTATTTACCATCTTAGCTTTGGGGTTATTATTAATCCTACACCTTTATTATAAAGAAAACATAACGTGATTATGTGTATAGAAGGTTCCAACGGGTTTGGAGCACGCATAGTATTAAATAATTTTAGATTTAGTATGTAGGAATTTAGTGCAATTTATTTTTATTGTATAGGGGTAACTACCTAATTTAAATTTTTTGTTTGTAGTGACGATATTGTCTAGAAAATCCTGGTACTTATGTGACATAAATATAAATAATATAATTCTATATACATCTATATATATAAAAGCCAAAACCCACTGACCCACTCATCACGATTTCTCAAAAACTACCGAACGGATTGGAATGAAATTTGGTATGTAGCTTCCTCTAGGGCCATACATAGGTGCTCACTAAGAAAGGGTTTGAAAAAATTAGAAATTTTAGGGGGGGTTTGGGGTTGGATCAAAGTTATTAAAAAATCACTTCTTCAAAACTACCGAACGGATTGGAATGAAATTTGGTATGTAGCTTCCTCTAGTGCCATAGGTGCTCACTAAGAACGGGGTTTGAAAAAATTCAAAATTTTAGGGGGGTTTGGGGGGATCAAAGTTATTAAAAAATGACTTCTTCAAAACTACAAACGAATTGGAATGAAATTTGGTATGTAGTTTCCTCTAGGGCCATAGGGGCTCACTAAGAAAGGGTTTGAAAAAATTCTAAATTTTAGGGGGGTTTGGGGGGGATCAAAGTTATTAAAAAATTACTTCTTCAAAACTACCGAACGGATTGGAATGAAATTTGGTATGTAGCTTCCGCTAGGGCCATAGTGCTCACGAAGAAAGGGTTTGAAAAAATTCGAAAATTTAGGGGGGTTTGGGGGATCAAAGTTGTTAAAAAACGATTTCTTCAAAACTACCGAATGGATTGGAATGAAATTTGGTATGTAACTTCCTCTAGGGCCATAGGTGCTTACTAAGAAAGGGTTTGAAAAAATTCGAAATGTTAGGGGGTTTGGGGATCAAAGTTATTAAATCACGATTTCTTCAAAACTATCGAATGGATTGGAATGAAATTTGGTATGTAGCTTTCTCTAGGGCCATAGGTGCTTACTAAGAAAGAGTTTGAAAAATTCGAAATTTTAGGGGGGGTTTGGGGATCAAAGTTATTAAATCACGATTTCTTCAAAACTACCGAACGAATTGGAATGAAATTTGGTATGTAGCTTCCTCTAGGGCCATAGGTGCTTACTAAGAAAGGGTTTGAAAAAATTCGAAATGTTAGGGGGGTTTGGGGATCAAAGTTATTAAATCACGATTTCTTCAAAACTATCGAATGGATTAGAATGAAATTTGGTATGTAGCTTCCTCTAGGGCCATAGGTGCTTACTAAGAAAGGGTTTGAAAAATTCGAAATTTTAGGGGGGTTTGGGGATCAAAGTTATTAAATCACGATTTCTTCAAAACTACCGAACGAATTGGAATGAAATTTGGTATGTAGCTTCCTCTAGGGCCATAGGTGCGTTTGGGGGGATCAAAGTTACTAAAATCATAATTTAAGATCTTTTATTATTATGACAATAGTGCTTTTATTATTTAAGATCTATATATATAAAGCCAAATACCACTCACTGACTGAACACTTAAAAAGAATACAATTACGTTAAAAAGACTGAAAATACCAACCACCACGGACAACGCCGTACGGGTCTGCTAGTATATATATAAAAGCAGCTGTCTTGACTGACTGACTGAGATAGAATCAAAGTAGAGCAACAACGTAAGATAAAAATACGAACATTTAAAGGTCAGTAGGCCTATATTCTTATGGAGTCGAAGACACACTAAGAAATTATTTTTCGAAATTTTGACTTCAAAGCGTAGACATTTTGTTAATTCGGATAAAATAGCTGATTCGGATCAAAAGCTTAGACGTTCGTTTACATTCATTACCATAGCAACCAACTTATCAAATTTAGAATCAGTTTATTATTGAAAAATGTTTACTAACTTTCTTAGTTTGGTCGCAATTCACCGTTTTCTTTTTCTTTTTTTTTTTACAAAAACTCACTGTAACTCCGCACAAATAGACAATATTATTGAGTTCAAATTCGGTATATGCGTTTTGTGTGTTACGATTTACAAGTTTACCTAACACAAAGAATTTTAATAATTTTCAAAATGGCGCCCGTTACGTGAAATATTATGAAAACCGTTAACTTTACAAAAAATGTACAAGAGACAAAATATTTTCTTTAACGACAAACAAAATGTTTCTTTGCCGTTCCTGTAGGTTCAAAGATAACCGAGAAAAAACTGAAATGAATTGAAACTGTATATGAATCATCAAATCCCATAAATAATTTTACATTATTTTTAAAACTAAACTATTTAAGGGCCCCTGGCGAGGCCCGTGGCATTTTGCCATGTAGGACCCCCTATAATTACTCCACGATTAGGTACTAAGGGTCTGCTGTAGTGGCGGTCATCTTGGATTTTTATCCCATAAGAGCAATGTTAAATTTCAAACCATTTATTTCGTTTACTTTTTATTATAAAATTGTTTGCAAGGTCTCATTTTAAGCACAGTCACAATACGCATCTGTCTTGCAATTTACATTTTTTTAAATGCTTTTGATTTGTTATGTAATTGATATTTTGTAAGTACAAAGTTTGAATTTTTTTCCTAACACAATAACACATTAATAATGAAAAATAATTTGCAAGCCGGATCCGAAATTTTATAAACAATATTCAGTTTTTTTTCAACACTCAATTACAAAAGATGGACTTATAAAATGGTTTGAAATGAGGCAATGTCAAAGCGTTCAGCTGAAAGAAATTGCATTGTTTAGATAGAGATACAGTGAGAAGCGGTTGCGTTTCCGGTCGCTTTCTCGTTTACTGGAGCAGACACTTTTTTTATATATGTAGCTATGGCAAAAAATGCAATTATGGTCAGCACAATCTGAAATAGGTATTTTATAAAGTATTCAAATTCGTATCAATTCGTAGGCGCTTGTGTGGCATTTTAATCATCTCTCCTGTTCTCATTTCGTAAGCGAAAGTACCGTACAATATTTCCACGCGATTGTAATCGTTGGTTCTTGCCTCTTGCCCAACTAAAAAGAAACATCGTCCATAACGTAACGGAAGTATTTGTTTGTCAATTAACCATTGGATCATGACAGCCATAGGAACTCTCCTACCTTACAACCTCCGACGGTAAAGTAACAAAACAACACATCCTGTAAAGATTTAAGGCTCGGCAGACCCAGCCACCATCTTGAATCTCAATTCCCATAAGAGCAATGATAAACGGGTAATAAGATTACTAGAGTAATAATGATCAGAAAATTATTCTGAATATGTCGTTTTAAAGGTTAGGACAGTCCGAATGTGGATGTCTTTTAATTTTTTAAATTTGTTTTAAAATAAATTTGTTCTTCGACTTAACTCAAAGTCAAAGTTTAAATTTTTTTTCCTTATTCAATAAAGCAAATATCAAAAATGTAAAAAGACATCCACATTCGAAGTTTAATTACCTTTCAAATAAAATTAGTTTCAATAAATTTGGATAATTTATGACGAAAAAATCCTATGTATTGTGGAAGCATGTACTCGCCGAATTTGCGTTCCTTATCGAGTGTTTTGCCCGCACTCTGGTTTTTATCACATCAACTTGTTGCTCGCGGAGGAATACTAGAAAAATATTAAATCCGTTAACTTTGAATATGTGAGAGAAAGCTGTGTTTAATAAAATGTTTAGATTATTCAATATGTCCTATAAATTTGGGTATTCCAACTCAGTATTGGATTATGACCCATGTTTGTTAACAATATAACTAATAAGGTTGTATTTACATAGCATAACCCATGTTACTTAGGAGATTATGTACATTGGTTAAAAACAAACAATTTAATCGGATTTAAACAATTAATCATACTGTATGTATATTAATAACTTATGAACCAAATTAATAACTAATTTTCCGGCTAACAAGATGTAGTGGTTAGTTATATTTGATATTATGGTCGCTGTACATATATTTTTAACATATGAACCAAATTCATTGCTGATTTTTGTTATAGAAATTATTAATCTTGCGATTCGAACTTCGACTCAATGTATGTCGGACATCCGCTGTGTGTCCAGCAAAACCTACGACAAGAACCACATCATTGCTTCAGACCCGCTAAAATAAAATGACTCATACTTTCGTTTTGCAAGCAGCAGAGTCGCTGAGTAGTGTTTGTCTTTCTCCCTAACAGAGGCGGCCTTTTCCGAGAAAAATGTTCCCTAGTGCCGATCGGAAGAAATTTTGCAGTGAAGGCAATTAGTTTGTTTTATCCTGACCTCGTAAATTCCTTCAGTGGTGCATGAAAAATAGATAGACTGAACTTTATCCATACCGTATTTGATTTATTATTTTTATCGTATTGTTATATTTATCGTATTATTATTATTATTTACATTTTTGCAGTCAGATATCGTATAATTATTACCATTCGAATTGTTATAGTTACCGTATTTGTATAGTGTTTTTTAAATTTTTAAATTCTTATTTTTATAGTTACCGTAACACTATTAATATTAGTGTAGTTAACTAATTCGATAGCATATATAATTCGTTTTTAATTTTTAACCATAGTGTATTGTGGGATCTAAATCCAGAAGACAAATTCAGAAAACTAAACAACGCGGTGGAGATATACTAGCTGAGTGGTATATTAAATTTGTTGTTTATTTTAACCAGTTTTGTATTATTACTGGAGTTGAAACCAGTCTACATTGTATTCAACTTAAAAGTAGGAGAAAATTATAGTCTTTAATAACAAATTCGAGTTTTGGAGTGAAAAGTGAGTTTTTGAGGAGACAGTCGAAATACGACAGTTTTCTACTAGTGCTTGAGCCCGAAAGATTAGTCGGAGAAGAAAACCTAAATTGTAAATTTTGTAGGAAATTTTATGTTTTTTCATTTTGATTAAGAAGGTTATTTATGAAAAGTTGATAGTTTCGAGTTAGCTTATAAGAGAAAACCCATTCAAAAATGAGATTTTTAAATTTTTCCATTTTTTTTTCAATGTTGTTTCACGAAATTTTGAGGCAAACCTCAGATTCGGATTAAGCACCCCAAAAAATATATTTACAATGAAAGAAATCAAAACTACCCTAAAATTTTCCCGCTAGGGGCTCTTTGGAGCACAAATTAACTGTATTACCATAGCAATGATTATGAAATGATAATAGATTAAATTACTCCAAATGAAGAGAGTGTCAACATATTTTATATTTGTTCATATATTTATATAGTAATATTAGTTTACAGTATTTTATTATATTTTAATCGATGTTATTGTTTACATTAGGTTTATAAAATTCCCGTTTTTTAATCATTTAGTGTATTAGCCCAATCGGTGTAGGTTACAACTACCAGTAATTTACAATACGGCTGATTTTTTTATAAGTACCTTAAAGTATGTAAATTAATAAAAAAAAGTTTACCAGTCTATCGATTTCCCAAAGTCGAAAAAAAAACCAAAAAACATTTTTTTTTCGATATTCCTTAATATTTCGAGCTGGGATGAAGATAAATAAAAATAAAAAATACCACCGTGTAGGGGAAGAATTTTTCAAAAAAAAAGGTCATATGTACTTCTTTCGTCCGAGCATAGATGTGTCTGGACAAAATCGATAATGCAGGTATGTATTTTGCAGCAGGGGAAATCACTAAAAGGAGAAATCTCATTCATATATGAAGCGTTGGCTTATTCTAAATTAGCTGAATTTTAATATATCGAATTTAACCTTGACATAGGAGTTAAAATATATATTTTAAACATTTATGCTGAGTCTCAGCTTGTTATCTTAAAAAAAAACCGATCTAGAGCCACTTGACTTACATATCAATGGGTTTCTCGATTTTAGGAGTACCGGACCCACGAACTCATTTTAAACGGCTCGTTTCAAAATATCAACCTAAAAGTTTTTTTTACAAAATAAACATATAGATTCAAACAAGATCAAGAAGTATAAACCTTTTTTATTATTTACTTTTAAAAGCACAAGTAACTTTAAAAAGTATAATTTTAGACCTTTTTAGATTTTTCATCAAAACGCTTGAGTTGGTCGGCTGCAGATTAGTCAATTTTTTTAAATATAGTTTTTAAAATAAGTATAGCAAAAACAATTGTGTTTGTAACTTCTGTACCAATTTTTAAATCGATATGTTCAAAAATGTCGAAAATGGAGTGGTTGAATCCAAAGGTGTTATAGTTAAAACGAGATAGGTAAAACAAAAGACTATTTTCAAGCGCCTCGTTTTTAAAAATAACATGAAAAAAATCTTTCATACTTACTAAGAATATTTATACTGGTGTATTCAACTTTTAAAACAAATTTGATGTTGATATTCCAAAAATTGACGAAACTGGAATAGATTGAAAGGGCTATAGGCCTACAGCGTTCGGTAAGCAAAAAATCGTGAGGATCGTTGATAAGTCTGATGGCTCTAGCTCATCAAATTTTTAAGATACCAACAAAAAATAAGTCTTGGTATATAAGTTAAAAATAAGCTTTTCTCTTACTATACCAAGTTTTAATTCGATATATTACAAAATGGCCAACTTAGATCTGCTATACGTATGGACGGAAATGATCATATAAAAACAAATTCACTGATAATTATTATGCGTTCATAAATTTGCTGGCCTATTTAGTTTAAAATTATCGCAGATGTGTAATTTTTGTATATTATATTTATGCATATATTGTTTATGTATATTTCAAATTTCATACAAATTGGATTATTATCTTGGGAGAAAATGGATTTTTTTTCGAAGACAAGTTATAGTCTATTTACGCTAGTCTTAACGAAATTGTATTATTTTGAATGTAAAAAAAGTTGGATTTTTAAAGAAAATGGCAGCCATTTTGGATCCACCATGTTGAATTTTCATATTTTATGTGAACCAGTTCCTCCTAAAAACTCAAAATAACCAGTTTTCTTTTTCTTTTTTAATTTCAATATATAGCCTATATTTGGGTAATTTGTTAGATGATTATGTGTAATAAAAAAAAAAACATGCCATCGTAAAGCTGACACTTTCCTCTTGAAAACGCCCTATTACAACTATTTATTTAATACATTATAACTTATAACTATGCAATAGTTTATATACTGGGCCGCGCTTAAAGAAATAGGTCTTCAGCCGTGCGGCCGAGTCGCGCTGCTGCAAAATACATAGCTGCATTATCGATTTTTTCCAGACAAACCATTGCTCGGACGAAAGAAATACATATTACCTTTTTTATTGCAAAATACTTCCCCTACACGGCGGTATTTTTTATTTTTCTTTATCTTCATCCCAGCTCGAAATATTAGGGAATATCGGAAAAAAATGTTTTTCGATTTGTTTTCGACTTTGGGAAATCGATAGACTGGTAAACTTTTATTATGTTAATCTACATACTTTAATGTACTTAAATTTTAAAAAATCAGCCGTGTTAAATTACTGGAACTTTTGGTCTAAAATTACCCCTATATACCGACTGGCCTATATTGTCATAATGAAAAAATAGTACAATAAGTATAGAAAATGTATTTGGGATTATTTGTAAGTGCCAGCCTATAATTTAAATTTATTTGTATGTTTTTTTTGTAACTTTGGCTGTGTCCCTAATTAAAATAAATTAACACCATTAATACGAGAACTAATTATTTGTAGCCTATATACTATATATATTATTTAAAAAGTGTTAAAATTTTCCGCTTGCCTGCTTATGTAGGCTAAATTGTTTTGTTTTTTTTTTAAATTTAATTATTCCTTTTTTTAAATCTCAGCCAAAATTCACGGAAAGAAAATTGTGGAAAGTGTAACATCAATATAAATTGTAAACATATCAAAATAAATTACGTTTTATTGCCCTTCTAGCGTCAAAAATTAAAATATTGGTATTAATTTTTGAACTGAGCAATTATTAGAATACAGACGATTACGATTGTGAGTCTAGTGATGTCCCGATTTTAAATATCATGTGTTATATATATTGCTGTGCAATTCGGTCACTGACTTCAGCATGTATGTGACTTACTAAGGAGAAAAAGATCGATAGGCCTATACATAGGCTACTAATTATGTGGTCGATGGCTACTACAGACAATGATCGCATTGTCACGCATAACTTTCATAAAAATTAATGATTTATACAGTTGTGAAATAGCCTGAAAGAACACACAAAAACAGACGTTTTCAGGTAGCTTTATTTTATACTATGTGGAGATAATAATAATGTAAAGTAAGTTATGTACATGTAACAGTATCTTTTTATAATTTAATATTTGTTAGTACTAATCATTTTTTATTCTTATTGTAACCCATGTTTAGATATTTAAAGACAGCCTTTGCCGCCATTAAATTATAAATAAACGTTTATATCAGCACTTTGTACGTACTGTATACGTTTTTAGGTACAACATTCTTTCACTTCTCTGTTCATGTCTTTTATTGATTGCATTATTAAAATCTCAGTCAATATTCAAGGTAAGAAAATGCTCGTTTTAAAATGTAGGCTATATACTTTGATATCAATATAAATTGTAAAATAGGATAAGTTGTATAACCAAAACAAACATCAGTGGAAGATTGCGGCCTCAACGCTATTGTAAAAATATCGAGTTGTTTGTAGTTCTACTAAAGACTAAAACTGTAAAATCATTTTGAGACGGCGGCGATAGCGAGGGGGAGAGAGGTCGAGAGAGGGGGAGAGAGAGAGAGAGAGAGAGAGATAGTATAGCAAGACCAACGACCACATAGGACCAATGTGGTCTTATGTGGTCGTTGAGCAAGACAGACTTTTTACATTGTCACGCATGCGCATTTCAGTACGTCTGTCGCCTAATAGAAATAGTTCCCCTACGTCCTATATTTTCAATGTTATTAGTGTACAGCTTTGCCACTTGGAGCGCTGCGGTCAACACAGAAATATTTTTTCACTCCTGCCGAGCCTTAACGGCTCACGTAATCCTTCTCGCCGTTACCAGCGGATTCTAATGGCAATGTCCTGTAGCCAGTGCTAACGGTAACGGGTACTGAACTTCATTGATAGACGCGAGACCCAGTGTTAAAATCTCCACAAGGTCAGTCGTGCGACGTGTTGTGCCGCAGGGCTCTGTACCTGGACCGTCGCTGTTCCTCATCTTTAATAATGGTTCTACGTGACCACTGGGTACGTTTTATGGAAATGAGATGTTTTTCGAAATTGGACAGTTGTGTAGAATCGAGTTAACAGGTTGTGATGAAGGCTAAACACATAATCTAACATGAAGAGATGGAAATGCAATAACAGATTTACTAGCGAATTTCCATAGGAAAGATGAGCTATGCAGTTACTCTTATTGTGAGACTTAAGGTCGAGAATAGTAAATGAGCACCGATAATGGTCCCCGGAACACGTTTTCTGATGCCGTTAAAACTTGATATATATGTGCTCGCCCTCTAACGGCCGATTTGTCCGTCCGATTTGGTACAAACATTAGTATTCAAAGTCGCTCGGATGAGTTCGTTAGCCAAAAAAATCCAACAACCGGGAGCACGTTTTTTGACCAAAAGTAACACATTTTTGGATTTTATCTAAAAATATATATTTAGAAGATTATTGTGCACAGTTTGTTTTTTTTT